>APFE031244234.1:186159-223087 GCA_000404065.3 Pinus taeda
AATGTGGTATCTTCTATATCTAAAAGATTTAGAAGATTCCTGAACATTTTTTCAGCATGGATCATCGCCATTTTAGAAATATAGTAGTAATAAATTTTCTTGGCCTAGGGGGCAAACCCAAAGCAATGCTCATCGAGTGTTTGGATAGATAGGTCTAAGGAATATGACACCTCTTCAGATCCTTGGTCGCATGTACATTCTACAAACGAAGGAATCATTCAATCAATGATGATAGGAGAGGCACCATGGGAAGATTACCACCATAATTCTCATCTTTCGAATTATGACGAAGATTATTCCAACGACCTGAATCATCCTTCAGTTTTTTATTTTCTATCGAACTACTATAAATACGGTGGATTCTAAGGATAGTTCTTTTACTGTGTCGACCTCATTAAAAAATGAAACAACTCCCTTTCCAAGTCGAGTCTGTCAAAGATCTCAAAGGTAAACCTTCATTCCAACAACCGCATTGAATGCAATGAAGCTTGGGGGCATGCACCTCGATTTGCGTTATTATGTTGCGGGCATGCAAACTTATCACAAGTAGTGTTAATGCAGGGTTCAAACTCGTTAAAAAATAAACCCGCCATGAGCAGTGTTACTGCAGGGTTCAAGCTCGTTAAAAAATAAAACCACCACGAGTAGCTTTTATGTGAAGTTCAAGCTCGTTAAAAATTAAACCTAAGAAATGAGCAAATGTTTCCCCCAGAGTTCAGGCTCATTAAAAAATGAACCAATTTCTGGTAAATAACCATTGTGAATGCATTATCATAAGCTTTTGAGCCTTGGTCGTGTTCTATCCATCACCTCCACTCTGTTTTAGCCGATCATACGCCGATTGTTTACCCCTTTTGAGGAACATCTATGATGAGTGATCTTGTTAGCCATTCTTATGACATTGCTGTGATTGGAAAATTCCAAACCTTACCTGGAATCAGCTGCTACCTGGAATCATCACTTGTTCCTCAAAAAACGAGTCCCCTTTAAGCTCTTTTCATCTAAGAAGATTGCCGAGTGATTGGCCTCTCTGGCTCGTTAAAGTCATTGGAAGTGCTATCCTTCCTCTAGATTTTAATATTTTTGGACCTGATGGATTATTACACAAAAATATCGAGCGCTTGTCTTGTTCGGCTCGTTAAAACTATCGAAATTCATCCCTTTTGTATTATTTTATACTTTTTCGGACTTAAGGGATTATATGACGAAAAATGATTATTGGAGTTTCCTTTCCGTCCATTTTCAGGCTCTCTAAAATTGAAAAAGGACCGAGTTATCATTGTTGTTAAACTTGTTAAAATCAATAGCGAAAAACTTGTCATATAGACAAGAACGAGTTTCACTGCCGCTAGGCTCGTTAAAACATAGCGATGGGTTCGCCTGAAGGGCGGATTATAGAACAAGCATATGTTATCCTCCTCAAGCTTGATAAAAATAAAGAGGTACTGGTCAGCAATGACTGGGGAATAATTGGCAAGAAAACTTGAAGAAACTTTGTTGGTAGCAAGTCGCTCTTGAACATGACACTTTCACTCCATGTCTGAGTTGGGTTGGGTTATTCCGTTCATCGGTCATATTGCCAATGGTCCATCACACCATCCATCTTTGGGGTTAACGCTACAATACATTTTAGTTTCACCATTATTTTCAAGAGAAGTCGCTTAGAGTATTCACCTCTGTCTCATCCACTACAATACATTCACGCTCCATTCTTTCATGACTACCACCTTGAACCTTGTATCATTAGATCATTTTCACCTCCACAAAATCATTTGCTCCATTCTGTGTCGTAGATGTGGGATTCCTTAAGGCCCTCCTATGACGGGTCACTTCTTGTCGACATCAGCTCATTATCTAAGAAGCCGAACTAGGAACAACCCTTTGAGTGTTTTGAAGCTTACATGCCTCAGTGGCAAGTTTCTCACTTCCGGCGACAGGTTTACATCAATGACCTTCGACCGAAAGATTTTGCGTGGCGTTCGATGCCAAGTCCCATTTTCATGACATGTGAATTGTATTGGTGTACCTTGAGGTTCATCATCATTATCGGTGATTCCTCTCACGCCTGTTAACAGCTTACATCATTGGTTAGTAATCAGGTAACGTCTTTCCATGTTCAACTCCAAAACATTTTTCAAATGGATTGACTTGTACCTCGGGCAAAGATTGAATGAGTTTGAAGAACCCAGATCTAGTTTCATCCATCCAGGTTGTGATATATTCAGGGAAATAAAGACAACAAATGTACATCATTGGCGAATAGATGATCATCCGAATCAAAGGATGATGGCTTTATCTGAATCATCAGTCTACTACACAGATGGTTGTCTGTCCTATGTACATGAAAATGAATTTATAAAGCTGAGCATGGGATGTCGGCCTTAGCTAGATCATGAAAAATATTATGAAGATAATGTATTGTATTGTATCTTATTACAGGTCACCTTCTAGTTCGAAAAAACTTTAGATCCTCATGATAAAGCATTTCACCGGACATCAAAAGATTAACAACCTCATGCTTTAGGGGGAAACTGTTATAGAAATTTTTGGGCACTGCAACCCCAATCATATATGTCCATAAACCAAGGGCTTATAAGTCCCTAAAAGTGTTGTTTCACACCCTAAAGGAACAAGATCAGCTGATTACATCATCTCCGAAAAGTTCTCCACGAAAAACTATTCAGAACTGGTCAAAACTGGATCATCGCACTTGCTCCATGGCCAGGGTGCGATGCATCCCACCTTGTACACACAGGAGGTGCGATGCATACTAAAAAGTCCTTCTATAGGGTGCGATGAACGAGAATAAACAAGTGGCAAAGATAGTTTTCTAAGTGGATGATCAAGGAATCTTCTAGAAACTTATCATATGACACTTGCCTCTCAGAATTTGCCCAGGGAGGAGTAAGAGATAAATGAAATATCCAAGTCGAACCAAGAACTATAAGAGAGAGGACACTATTCAAAATCCCAGAAGCTAACTCACCCCCCTACAAACATCTATATATGGATCCCTCATCATAGAGATCCAGAGGTTAGAGGCTGGAATCTTGTATTTGTAAGGAAGTGTTGTTGGTTTCTTGGTGAAACATCATAGTGTTGGGTGATCTAAGCTTTTCATGAGGTGAAGAAGGGATTTCATGTTGGGAGGATGACACTAGGTTAGATCAATAGGTTGTAATCCTCTTTTCTATTCTTTATATCAATACAGCTATTCAAGTTTTCCTCCACATTCTTGTATGTTTGATGATATATGCATTTATGTGGTCAATATATATCTGGTCCTATATTGTTTATGATTGTAGATCCATGTGCTTTGATAGTGTTATGCTATTTTGACTCTACAGATGCTCTCTGAAGCAAGGAAGGAAGCGGAAAAGATCTATCAGAAAGGAGAGGAATCAAGCAAGGAACCAAGCGCAAGACTGAGGTTGGTACTTTGCTTCTCTCCTATCTACTGCACATAAAGGAAAACAAGGATAACTTTATTTTGTTTGTTTCTAAGATAGATACCCATCTTAGTGGGACTAGTAGCTCCGAGTAGACACTAGATTTCCCGATAACAATGGCAGGGAGGGGAGAGAACCCCTCCTACCGAACTTTCGTCATAGGTGAGACAAGCCTCGAGGGATGAGCTGGTGGAAACATGAATCATAGTAAAGGTCTACCTGTATTGGGAGTGAAATGGCAAGGTGGGCTGCGAGGAAAATGCTTGCCTAGAACACTCGAAAAACCTAGATTTGTAATACCTAATAACAAGTTGGAGAAGTACAAAGGATATATGAAGGACCACACCCTAATTTGCAAGTTTATAGGGTCATGGCCAACTGAGAAGGAACTGATAAAATGGATTCAAAAATGATGGCAGCCAAAAGGGCATATCAACCTCAAGTTGGCGGCGAAATGGTTCTTCTCGGTTAATTTTTCTAACCTAGATGACAAGGAGAGTATCTTTGGAGATGGACCATATTTCTTCAACAATGCAGGCATATTCATGTGAAATTGGGAGGAGTGCTAAAACACAGATTAGGATAAGATGTTGGTAGCACCCATCTGGGTTCGACTCTTGAGCCTCCCAATGGACTTCTGGGACCTAGAAATACTATAAGAAATAGGTAACTCGATCGACACTCTTGTCAGAGTGGCAGACACAAGAAAAAGTAGGTATATTTCCTATGTAAGAATTTTTGTTTACATGAATATCACGGAGCCATTACCAGACTGCATAGAACTTGAATACCATGATGAGGTATGGCAGAAAACCATGGATTACGAGCATATCCCCTCCAGATGTAGGAGATGCCATGAATATGGGAACCCATAACGAGCTTGCCTACTAAACAACCCAGACAACCAAATGCAAGAAAAGAAGATGGAGAGGTGACAGGAAAAGAGGATGGAGACGATTTCTAGGAAGTGCATAGATGGAGAAGAAATCAAAAACTGTCAGGGACAGAAAAGGTGAAAAAAAACGAGGTAGAGAAATGAAAACCTCAATAGATTTTCTACCCTTCAAATGGATGATATGGGGAAGACCAGCGGGGAAGACACCAAGGAGACGAAAAATACTCAACAGAAAGAAAATGAGAGCAGTAAAGAAAAGAGACAAGAAAAAAAAAAAAAAAAAAAAAAAAAGAGAGGAGAATAACATGCAAATGGTGGAGAAAAATCTAATGGAAATCTATGCCCAAAATCCAATGGAAATCATCCTAGAGGACCAAAATCAACTCTATAAAGAAACCTTTTAGCAATACAAGATAAAACAGGTATTAGCTATAATAGTGCAACTAGAACACTTAGGATCCCAAGGTGGACAAGGGCAAGATCCAGGAGGACTGGGAAAGTAGGGAAAGAAAAGGGGAAGAATACCTATGAATGAGTCCACACAGATGGTGGGGGAACCATTAGTAAACTTGGGGAGAGTGGTGCCATTATCAAAGGTATTCCAACAACCCCCAAAATTGTTGAAATGATTATTACAACCTGGAATATAAGAGGCCTCAATAGAAGAGGAAAAACTGATACCTCAAAGAGAGATTGAAAAAGGATCGACCTGGTATTATGATCTTAGAGGAAACAAAAATCAACGAAAAAAAGTTGAAAGAGATTATAGAAAACCATAAACTGTAGTACCAAGTAATTGGATAGGATGAAAATGGCAACATGGGATGATTGGCCATTATTTGGAACCTGGAAGAAATATTATTCGAAGACTGGGTTAGCATTCCAAAAATCCTCTCTGGTAGATTTAGGGTCATTGGATCTAATGGCTGGGTGTTACTCAGAGGAGTATACGGTCCCAATATACCAGCAGAAAGGAGAGCTTTTCTACAGAACCTAGTAAAAATAATAAGCCTGTACCCAGAGGACTTATGGGTGGTGGGAGGGGATTTTAACATGATCACCTCGCTAGTGGAAAAAATAGGTGGCATGAGGAGAACGGACATGGATATGTAATTCTTTAGGGACACTATAGCAGAGCAAAGAATAGTCGACATCTAAAATATAAACAGGGTGCACAACTGGAACAATAGAAGAGGATGGAATAACCAAATTGCATCTAGATTATATAGATTCTTGATCTCAGAAAAGGTAATGAGAACTGATATATTCATCGAAGAATCGATTCTTCCTAGAATGGAATCAAACCACTGGCCGATCCGACTGGAAGTGGACCTATAACCCAACCCGAAAAACAGTCCCTTTAGGTTTAAAGCCTTTTGGCTTAGAGACCCTGGCCTCATCAAAAAAAGTGAGCTATGGTGGATGCAAAGACAATAATAGGGGAGGAACTGTATGCATACGTTCCAAATAAAACTCAAATAAATAAATAAGGAAATGGAACAAAGAACACTTTGAACACATTATGAAGGATCAACAACAATTAAATCAAAAAAAATGATGGAAGTGAACCAAAAAATACTACAGGAAGGGAGATTGGATGAGACAACAGTAGAAGAAGGACGAATCATCAATCAGCTGGAGAAAAGGTGAAAGAAAGAGGAGATTCTATGGAAACAGAAGTCGAGAGTGAATTGTTTATGACAAGGGGAGAGGAATACTTGATTCTTCGACAAGGCCATGATACAACATCATCAAAGCAACAAAATATTCTCACTCAAAGATGATGAGGTCAACCATACTATGAAATAGGAGGAGATGGAGGGAATACTCATAAACCACTTCATAGATATCCTAACAGAACCTCAAGAAGTTAGAATATAAGTAATGCCAATAATCTCCCAGCACATTCCCTAGAAGGTCACTCAAGATCAGAATCTAGCCTTGATGAGAGCAACAACGCTCAAGGAAGTGGAAGAAATTGTTAAAGGAATTAAAAGGAATAAGGCCCCATGCCTGGATGGGTTCACAACTGAATTTTTCCAAGACACTTAGCCATTCATGAGAAAAGACATCCTAGAGGTTTTGGAGGAATCAAGACAAAATCAAAAGGTGTACCCTGGACTTAACTCCAATTCTATTACTTTCATTCCCAAAACTTCAAATTCAGAAGACCTGTAGGGATTCATACCCATTTCCTTGTGCAATGTCATCTACAGAGTTATATTCACTCTAATCTTGAAATGACTAAAGCCTCATCTCCCTAACATTATCTCCCCAGAACAAACAAGCTTTGTTGAAGGGAGGAAAATCCTAGACAGAATGGTCACCTCCCAAGAAGTGGTCCATTCCCTCAAGGTCAAGAAGGCCATAGGCATGTTAGTGAAGTTGGATCTCTCAAAGGATTATGATCAGTTGAGCTAGGAGTACTTAAGGAGCATCCTTAGGGCTTATGGTTTTAATCCTATATGGATTAACTCAATAAATGTTATGATATCCACCCCTATTTTTTTATCCTTCTAAACAGGACCCCTACGAGAACATTCAACCCCACTCGGGGTCTAAGATAAGGGGATCCCTTGTCTCCTTTCCTTTTTATTATTGTTGTTGAGGGATTGGGCAGATACATCAAGAAGGATGCTCAAGAGTCCATAATCAAAGGCTTAAGGATCTACAGGAATGACCTTGCAATAACACACCATAATTTTGTGGATGATATCATGATCTTCTACAAGTTTCTCTCAGAGAAGCCTGAAGAATGAAAGAAATATTGAACACCTTAATTCAAGCACATGGAACCCAAATCAACAATGAACAATCATGTACCTTCTTCTTCAATACCAAAGGGAACGCAAAATCCTATTTGGCCAAGATTATGGGATTTAGCACAGGTAGCCTCCCCATGAAGTACTTGGGAATTCCCCTATCAAAAAACCCCCTAAAGTGGTAGGATGGCAAAAAACTATCCAAAAGATTCAGAAGGTTGGGAAAATAGGCCTTTCAATCCCTAAATCTAGCATGCAGAATAGTCCTTCTAAAAATAGTACGACAGCCAATCCCTATCTACCAGTTATCAAGTATGGTTGCCCACTAAGGGGGGCTATTACCAAAATGGTGGATACCTTTAAAAAAATTCTATGGGGAGGGGGACAACAAAAGAAAAAATGGGCTCTTATGTCTTGGGAGGGATTGACAAATAAAAAGATGGAAGGAGGGCTCGACCTACGAGACCCCTATACCTTAAATCAAGTAATGGGAGCAAAAATCTGGTGGAGATGGCTTGGGGGAGGAGGGGATCTATGGAAACAAATTTTGACAAGAAACGATAATATGCTAGAGAGGAGAGAGGAAATCTTTTGGTACAAAGATCCACTGAAGGGCTCAACCATATGGAACTTAGCAAGACAAAACATGATCTCATTGTCGAGCAGGCTTTATAGGAAATTCGAAATGGTAGAATAGATAGATTCTAGTAGGATTCATGGTAGCAAAGAGAAATACTAATAGACAGGAAAGACCTCTGAGATATCTATCGATTCACCAATGAAAAAAACATTCAATGTTTAGAACAATTCTCAACCGAAGTGCAAGGGACAGAAAACTGGAGAAAATGGAAAAAGATAGAAGAATGGGGTCACAGTATAGAGATAGAGAAAGGGATAGAGTTCAAAAAATAAATGAAAACAAGACAAATAATTATTAGAATGGGCCCAAATATCCTGAGATGGGGACACTGAACACA
This sequence comes from Pinus taeda, assembly GCA_000404065.3. Classification (NCBI taxonomy): domain Eukaryota; kingdom Viridiplantae; phylum Streptophyta; class Pinopsida; order Pinales; family Pinaceae; genus Pinus; species Pinus taeda. The sequence continues at coordinate 194,243 of APFE031244234.1, forward strand.
AGAAACCTTCACCAAAGAAGCTTACTAGATAAAAGGAGAACAAGAACAAGATGGCTAAGCACTGCTTCGGAAAAAAATCTAGAAGGGAGGATGGTGGCCTAAGGTAGAACATTTCCTCTGGTTAGTTTGTAGAGGGAGAATCCTTACATGGGACAAGTTATAGAAGAAAGGAATGCAAGGAAGTCCTTCTACTGGATGTGCTGCCAAGACAGAGAGGACATTGGGCACATGATAATCTCATGTCCGTTTATGAACTAGAAGTGGGGAAATACAAGCAGTCTTTGGAAGGATGGATAGGAACTATCAAATCATAAAGGAAACAATCCTAATATGGTGCAACAACATCTTCTCAAGCCCTGTCCATAATTTAGCGTGGGGACTGGCCCTAGGATTCAACCTATGGGCCATCTTGAAAGAACAAAATCACTGAATTTTCAAAAACAAAACCTCAACACAAGATGAGGTGTGGGAAGGATTAGTAAAAAACATCAAAGAAATGATTCTAACAGAACAGTGGAGTACAAAGGACTCACAAATTCCTCCTCATGAAGCAAGAATACTTCGTCGTCTTAACTTAACCATGGAAATGATAGCCCCTAATGTCTGAAAAGTGAGAAGGATGAATATCAATTCCCTGATGCATTTCACTTTACCACGAGAATGATTCATCATGATGAATTTTGATAGGGCCTCAAAAGGGATCCCGGGAGTAGCAGGATTAGGTGGCATATTCACATATAACCAAGAAAACACACGGCTCATATATGCAGACTCATGTGGAATTGCATGTAACAATGAAGAAAAATTCACAGGAGCTAGATAGGGGCTTCGAATAGCTATAAGAATGGGATACAAAAATGTGGAGATGGAAGGAGACTTGAGCTTGGTCATAAACACTGTGAGGAAACTTAATAATGGCATGTCATGGGAAAAGATGAGCCAAAGTTGGAGGAAATTTTTCCTTATCTAGGAGATAGGGGTTCTCATACACAAGTTCAACTATCTAATAATTTGACATGTAAGAAGGGAAGGGAACAAAGCAGTAGATACCTCGGCCAACTGGGGCTGTAATCAACAACATGGCCTAATGGAAAAACTATGGCCAACTCAGCCCAGGGATGATAGACTTAAAGCCCTCGAGGACATCCTTCGGCAAGATTCCCAAAACGGCCAGGAAACTAAGAATCCAAACAACAATACCTCCGATCAGGGTGGGTGCTTGAGGGGGGAGAGGACACTGGTCAAATATGGTAGTTATGAAGTTTAAGGGAAGGGTACCACCCACCGCCCCCCACACGCTCATGGCGATGGGTGCGGTGGCCTTCTACATGCTACTTGACAAAAGAGATGGGAGAAGTGGCATGCATGGCCAGGATGGAGAAGGAGGTGAGGCGGCTAAGGCAAGACAAGTGATGTGACAAAGAAAGGTTGAATGGGATTATGAAAGAATTCAAGAAAGAGAGAGTAGTATAGTTGAGATTATGGGAGGATGAAGGAGCGAGGGTGCAATTCAATGAAGCTACCAGCAACGGTCTTGGTAAAGCATTTCCTGGTATGTATTCTAGCCTTTCAAGCCCATTACTATGGTAATATGTTTATTGATGGCTAGGGGGTGCCGGAGATGACAGGGGAGGGAAATTGGGGAGATGGTCAAGGAGACTATAGCGTAAACTGGGGGGATGGTGATTGCATTTGGGCTGAACACAAGAGCCATGAGAGAAAACTGGGGTTGGGACCTAGAGAACCTTCCTCTGAGAAAGCGAGATAGTTGGTATACCAATGAGGGTGGGGATACTAAGGCTAAGCATGAGGGATGGCCATGGGACGAGCAAAGAAGTGAGGAAGCTCTTCTTGCCAGAGTTGTGAGGCAACAACACTGGGTAGAGGGGCAAGGGAAGGCAACGCGAGTGAGACTGATGGTAATTTGGCATGATGGGCTTGCTGTGAGAGACGTGAGCGTAAACTAGGTCTGGGATCGTGACACCACCCCTATGAGTAGGAAACAGCATTGGTAAAATCATGGTGGTGGTGAGGCTATCACATGGTAGGTGAGAAAGCAAACTAAGTGGCAGGAGAGTGGCACAGCTACACTAGTCAGAGGAGAGGCAATGCATCTTGGGGTAGAGGGTTACCTGGGTAAAGGAAATTGTAAAGGGAAGCATGAGGGAAGGGGAACCTGCATCAATCTGGAGAGGCATGAGACCACATCCTGAGAGCTAATTCATTTTGTGTGTGAATAGGCATGGAACAAAAAACAATGGCCCGACCTACACATAGAAGAGGACACGACAGAAGGGGGAGGGAGTCAAATCTTGCTCTAGACCTGAGCACTTTGGAACCTAGGCATGGGAGGAAGCGTGTAGAATTCCTTATTAGTGAAGCGACAACATCATATAGGGAAGGAACTGATGCAAGCAACCTTAAGATTTTGGATGAATGGGAGAAGATAAAACAGGAGGATGATTCTGAACAAGAGATGGAGAATTGGCTGGCTATAATCCCAGATCCTAGGAATATGAGGGGCAGACTCACCTAGTTTAAACAGACGCTCTATTTGTACTTTCTCATGAAGAGCTTTATGGGAAAGGCAATGGAGCAAATGTCAGTGGGGATGGATATGACCCTCGAGGACATGCCCAATTACAAAATGAACTTGCAGACAATCCAATTTCAGTTGTGTAAGCAGGACATTCGCCTTGATCAGACCCAAAGGTGCACCCCTTGCATTTTTGAGATTGTTAATATGCCTGGTGACTCAGAAAAAGACATGGCTCTAGTGGAGTCTGCCTCAGAAGAACAACAAGATTAGTTAGTTTCTTGGATGTTTTTTTGTTTCTTACAGGTAGCATTTACTTTTATTGTTGCATGTTTATGATAGATAGACACATAGACTCTTATCATGATACTGATATGTATATAGCTTTGTTGGATTGACTAATACTATATTTTTTTCAGATAGCTTATAATGAAGATAGGTGGCCAACAGACTTGGTTTCCCACTAGGCAAGTTGAGGCCACCTATCTCATATATGTGGTGTAAACTTTTGTTTTATAAATAGAAAAAGAAGATCCTCCCAAGCTTAACAAAAAAAAATAATATCATAGTCACATAAAAGATAATAATAATATTAATAATATTGAGGATTCAATTAAGATTGAACTATTAGGATTGATTAATGATAATTTAAGTTGTTTTTCTTGAAATCTGCTTGATTACCAATTTATGCAAGGTGATTTACTATTTTTGGAAAGTCATGTTTGAGATGGTGGACATGACTTTCTATATTTAGAAATTCATTCCAAAGTTGTGAGGATGAAATTTTATTTAAGGAAATTCATCCATGAGTGGTATTTTTCTACTAGAGAATAGGGATTCCGCACCCCTATTTCATGCATCTCCATGCTTTAGTAGATTGAGGACTCCATGCCGTGATCCACTCCAAAGATCCAAGATTCCACAACTTAATCTTTTTAAATATTCAAAACTTCACGACCTAAATATACACTACTACATGTCTTTATCTTTCTTGGATTTATGGTTCCATGCCATAATTTCCATGCATTCTCATCCAGTGTGCTTTGAAACTTTATGTTTCTCCTTATGGTACTAATTGTGAGCTTTTACCCATCTGATGGTTTGTTGGTAAGGCCTTGTTCAAAGGCCTCCGCACATTACAATCGCATAGATCAAAGGAATCAACTGAATTTCATAATGAAATTAACTTAATCACATTTTACCCAAAGTGGTGCGTGGCTTCCACAGTCATTTTGGTTTTGAAGAAAAGACTTCCATGATCATTCATAATTGAACATCCTTGTTGGAAAATGACCAGGTACCCTACCACATCCTGCTTAGTACAATATTAGACATATATAATCACACAAATCATGTATCATCCATAAATCATAATTTACCATCTCTTCCACATAACCATGAGCATCCATGGGTCTATGTGTCTTAATATTGGATCACCATCCATGTCATACACTTGCTTCATAAATCAGATACAAAAAGAAAAACATATGTATAACATTTACTTAACCAAAACCATCTAATAGAGATAATCAATCATGCGACATATAAGAGAAAATATAACTATATAAAACATTTTTCCCCAATCGAGTGATCAATATGCCATACATACACATAAAAGGAAATATAACTATGTATATAAAACATTATTCCTCAATCAAGTGATTAACATGCCATATATATAAGTCATCAAAAATGACCCTTGATAGGAGCGACAAAACTATGCTAGGATTGCATACAATATTTTTTTTGCAAGTCTCTCATTTTATTACTACAGATATGAAGCCTAAACAACCACATATTTTTGTTAGGGTCACTTGTCACCAATGAGTTAAGTTAGGCATTTTTTGTACATATTCCTGAAATATTTACACTAACAACATGTGAACCATTAAAATATCACTCAAGTTCATGACCTTCTGAAGACTAATATTATGTGTCCTATGAGGAACTCCACGTAATGACATGCTCTTTATTCATTGGTCTATTCGGATTGCACTAGCCACCTATACTTTTTGCCTCATCCAAACATATCTCCCCATATTTTTTAGCGTGTGCACCCTCCAAAACCTCTGGGGTCATATCTTTCAAGGCCACATATTTTTCCTTCCTTTCCTACCTGTCTCCCATACTATATTACCCATGTTCAATAATTCCATGTGTCACTAAGTGGTGTCATGTGTGGCCTATTTTTTTCCCACTTGGCCATCCAAAAGTGACAAATTTGCATGCCATGTGTCACATCCACATTGGTGCCACATGTCACTGATGTCATATTGACATCATCATGTCACTATGTCTCCACTTCTCCTCTATGAGCCCACCAAAACGAACCATTTTTCTTCAAATGGTTGGTCCATTTTTTCATGGGTATGGATAAAGAGGGGTCCTAGACTTAAGATCTTTTGTAAATTTTCTTTGATAAAACTCAAGGACCGAGACAAGAATCTTTTATTTAGTTGCCAAAAATATTTCTCATTTCCCCCAAGCCATCTCCTTGGAGATTTATTTTAGGGATCCATTTGAAACATTCAAAGACAAATCTCCATGGTGATGTGTGTGTGGGGTCCTCCCTCTTCTAACAAGTTCCTTCCATGCAACCACCTTGATGCCATGTCCTTTGAGTGCCCTATATTCCTAATTTTTTAGGTCTTCTGCTCCATTTGAAATTTGTAGGAAATGAATATTCAAGGTGATGTGGTTGTGGGGGCCTCACAAACTTGAGCCTCTACCAATCAAAACTCACTCTTCATGCCACCTTGTCTAGACATGTCCTCCCAATTCCATTTCCATCCCTAGGATTTTGTGCATGAGATCCCTTCCACTCTTCTAAGGACAAAAATATTTTGGGTTGCATGTCATGGGTGGGGACCTTCACTAACTTGTAACTGACATGGAAAATGTTGGGTGATGTTTTGAGTGTGTAACCATTCTTAATATTCAATTCAACCAACCTTTGCATCCATGTGGTTACCACCTTCATGCTAACTATGTTGTGTGGCCCTTAGCCTATCCAAACATTAAGTTTTACCCTTGAATATTTGACAAGACACATGTTTCAATCTAGGAATCATTTTTCAAACCTAAATATATTTATTTTGAAATGTATTTACAAGTTCTATCCATTTGATCAATGTCCAAGAGTTATTAAGATGATCCTCTAAACTAAAAATCGCTCCAAAGTCTTTGCTACTTGATCAACCTCCTTCACCGCTTTAGCTTTTCCACTCCTTTGACATCAATGGCAGCACAATTTTCATAACTACAAACCTATCAATTGCTTCTTCATATGTTTAAATCTTCATGTATCTCTAATATGATCCAAGTAACTTCCTTTTTTTATTGTAGAGAAGATATAGTTAAAAGTATCGTGAACAATCACTCTCAATCTCTTCCTTAAGTAGTCAATAGGTATATCTTGTTAAAACAACTCATACATGTACAACTAAGCCATAAGAAAAATCATGCATTTTGGTCTAAGTCTCATCTAGGCTTACATTCATAATAATGTTTCTCCTCCTGAGCACGTGCACTTGAACTTAAACACCAACAAACATCTATCTTATGCATGGTTGACATCATCAACTTCTCAATTGATAAATAAAAAAGTAAAATACTTAAAAGTTCTCACATAAAAAATATAGATAGAACCTCACCAATACATCCCTATTTGAAATAATTCTCCCGTATACAAACTTTGACAACACACTCTAACTCACTAACAAACCCTCCACCTATGATACTTTAAAAGCTAATTGGGGACCTAGGAAATAGGGATGCATCCTTAATTAATCTTGTGTTAGGAGAAAAATCTATAGAGACTAAAAATTCGAGCTAATGAATGGTGGAAATAGTTGATTCATAAGAACTATATAAGTGTTTAAAGAGTATCATGCATCATTCATCCTCAAAAAAAAATGGGCTACGACATTGAGGAATTGCTATCAACTTCAATTCCTTTTATTAAGTTCTAATGGACATGGATTTTAGGAAACAAAAAAAGCTATTAATATGTGGAGAGAGAACATAATGGGAACCCCATATCTGGGATCAAAATATTTATCTCCCCCTACATGAATGGTTGGTCTCTAATAAAAAATTCATCCATTAGGAAAATTCAAAATAGTTTCATGAGGTGGTGGAAAGGACGGTCATGGGGCCTTATCCCAAAAAGGGCAAGTGAAATAAGTAAGGAACTCGAATATTCTCTGAGTGGATGCACTATTTATGATGCATTATGATTTAATTATCATGGTAACTTTGGAAGTGACGCTTTTACTATCAAATAGATATATGAGTCTTTTCTTTCCCCAAAGTAAGGCCTTCAAAGTCCAAGTTGTGGGTTAACATCAGGAATGTTTATTGCCTTCCTAAAATTAATATATTTTGTTGGAAATTAGCCCACAAAATAATTCTTACAACTAATAACCTTTTCAAAAGAGGAATAATAGGGTCATGTTGGTGTATTCTCTACAAACACGCTCAACAGACAATAAATAATTTATTCTTGGAAATCCATTTATGTATCTCAGTTTTGAATTAACCCACATGGACCAACCTCTATGCCCTCAATTACCTCATGCACTTGAAACTAGATCCTATATCTCAACGTTTATGCCCCTATCCCTATTTCGTTGGGAAAAACTCAAGGTGTTGTGACTGAAATCATGAAGGTTTAATCCTCTAGGATTGTGTGTGTTGGTGGGGCCACCTTCCAATTATAAGTTAGTGCCTCCAATTGGTCCACCACTATGGTTTTATTGCACCTCCTCTGACATCATGTCCCATAGCTACGTCTCCCCTCACAAATACATGCAACCCATTAAATATCACCATGGTCCCTAGCATTATGGGGACCAATATTACATGTCCTATGCGGACCTCCACCTCATGACTTGAAATTTTTCCATTGGTCCATTTGGATTTCACTAGCCACCTATACTCCCCACTTCATCCTACCATATCTTCCCATATTTTTCTCCTCAGCACCCTACAAAACCTATGGGGTCATATCTTGTGAGATCACATGTTTTTCATGCCTTCCTAACCTATCTATGAAGCTATCTTACACATAATCATGTATTCCATGTGTCACTCAATAAGTGGTGCCATGTCCCACCTATGTTTCTCCCACATGACCAATGAAATGTACCAAATATTCATGTCATGTGTCACACCATCATTGGTGCCACATGTCCCACTCATGTCATATTAGGATCATAATTCCACTATGTCTCCAAGTCACCTCTATGAGGCATCCAAAATGCACCATTTTTATTCAATTGGTTGGTCCAGGTTGTCATGGGTATGGAGGAAGACTCGTCCTAGTCTTGTACTTTTTTGTAAATATTATTTAGAAAAGTTAAATGACTCACACAAAAAAATTGTTGTAGATGTGAAAAATATTTCTTGTTCCCCCAATCCATCTCCCTTAATATTTCTTATGGGGATCCCTTTGAAACGTTTGGGGAGAAACCTTAAGGATGATGTGTTTGTGGGGTGCTTCCTCTATGAAGAAGAATTCACCATGCAACCACTTGGATTCCATGTCCTTCGAGCACTGTATCATCCTAAGGTTTTTGGTCATGCACTCCATTCGAAATTCACACGAAATGAATCTTGAGAGTGATATGGCTATGAAGTCCTCTGAGATGTTAGCCCCCACCAAGAAAAACTCAATCTTCGTGCTTTGTTGTTTAGCCATGTCCTCCCAACTTTTTCTTTACCCCTCAGTTTCTATGCATGAACTCCCTTCCAATATTTTGAGGAAAAAAACCTTTGGGATTCCATGTCATAGGAGGGGACCTTCGATGACTTATAAGTGGCATGGAAAATGTTGGGGTAATGTTTTGATTGCATAACCTTTCTTGAGATTTGATTCATGAAACCTTCACACCCATGTGGTTGCCAACTTCATGCTGACTATGTTGTGGGGCCCTTGGCCCAACCCAACTTTGACTTTATCCTTGAATCTTTTACAGACCATATCTTTCAATATAGGAAGCGTTTTTCAAAATTCAATATATTTATTTAGAAACATATTTCCAAATTCTGTCAATGTGAACAATTTACAAGAGTTGTTAATACAATATTCTAAACTAAAAATTACTCCAAAGTATCTACTCCTTGATTAACCTTCTTCATGACTTGAGCTTTGCCACTCTTTGACATCAATGCCAACATATTTTTCATAATTATGGCCCTCTCAATTGCTTCTTCATATGTTGAAAGGTTCAAGTATCTCTAATATGAACTAAGTAACTTACCTTTTCTCCTTTGGAGAATATTTAGTTAAAAGGATCATGATTAATGACTCCCTATCTCTCCCTCAAGCAGTGAAGGGGATTATCTTCCTAAAACAACTCATACATGTACAACTAAGCCATAAGAAAGCTCATGCATATTGGTCTAAGTATTATCTAGGCTTACATTCATAATAGTGTTTCTCCTCCTCAAAACATGCACTTGAACTTAAACATCAGAAAATATCTATCCTATGCGTGGATGACATCACCAACTTGTCAATTGATAAATGACAAAGTACACAACCTAACATTTCTTACATGAAAAATATAGAGGTACTCTCACGAATGAATTCTTACTAAAATTAATTCTCCCATATACAAACTATGACTAAATACTCTCACTCACTAACATAATCTCCACCTATGATACTATACTTGACAAAAACTAATGGAAAAAGACTCAAAGAATCATCACCATATCCGAGACTTCAATAGAAATATTACCAACATCAACAACTAACTTTATTTTAACATATATATTTCAAATTTTTTTCCCACAACACACATTTTTAGCATTTAGCTACAAATAGAAGTAGCTCCATCACTAGCATACTCTGTGGGTAGCCACTTATTATAGGGCATATATCATGAACTTTCCTTAACCAAGCACACTAATATTAGCACACCGAAAGGAAATATTAATAATATATAACTCATAAGTCGAGCAACATTAACAACACCATCAACCTATCACTTGCACACTTATCCTTAACAATAATATAAAACTGATACCAATTGATGATACTAATTATTGATTGATACCATTGTTAGCCATTATTAATTGATTATTATCCTCATGTGTTCATGCTCTCCTAGTGGCACTAGGAGTTTTCAAACAATCACCTTTTGTTACATTTTCTTCTCTTTTCAACAATATAGGATTTTCATTTGTCGACACGTTTCGAACCAACCAGTGTGGTTCATCGTCAAGACAAGTTGAAGAACCAGATCCAGCTTAGCATGTTAAATAGTCTGAGCAGAGATTACAACGGCTAATTTCTCTTAGTCAAAATTAGTCGTTAATTAGTCGTTGTAATCTCTGCTCAGACTATTTAACATGCTAAGGTGGATCTGGTTCTTCAACTTGTCCTGACGATGAACCACACTGGTTGGTTCGAAACGCGTCGACAAATGATTATCTATGTGATTCTCTTAGTCAAAATTAGTCGTTAATTAGCCGTTGTAATCTCTGCTCGGACTATTTAACATGCTAAGTTGGATCTGGTTCTTCAACTTGTCCTCACGATGAACCACACTAGTTGGTTCGAAACGCGTCGACAAATGATTATCTATGTGATTTCGCCGAAAATCCTCTAAACAATGTTATGGATCACAGAAGTCTAAATTCCTTAATATAGGATTTGTTCTCAAATATATTCCCAATTATTAATGACAATAATACGTGTAAAAATACTTGGGATGAGACAAGTAAACTATAGTAAAAAATAGATTATCATCACCTATGTTCTATAAACACAAAAAATACTCAGTTTTTGACATTCTTAATCATGCATTCTGTGGTTAACAACATGTACCCTCAGCGAAAACTGAAATCAACATGCTAAGTTTATCACATTATTCTTCCCATTAAACAATCAATGGAAATATTCTAGTCAAGTCCTCTATAAAACCCTACACTACTCAACAACAATGGTCTACATTATGAACTTCATAAACTAAATAACATAAAAGGGGCATATATTTTAAACCTTTAGTTTATTGGGCATGTTCATTTCTACTCCCTCTATTTGTCCTTTTGGCTTCTCTTGAAGCCATGCTCTTTTCTTCAATGAAGTAGGACAAGGGATGCTCTCCCCTGTAGTATATTATCTCCCTTTTAAGATAACATGTCTATCACCTTCTTTGCTTCCTTTTCATTTGTTGTGCTTTCCTTTTGCTTGTAATGTGTTGAAGAAATGAGTAGAATATAGTATTAATGAGAACCGCCATAAGAATATTAGACTTTTATCTATTGATTTTCTATAAGTCTCACGTATATGATGGTTTCCTAGTTGTTTTTACAAGGTCCTTTTATTGTTGTTATGAAATTGTTATAGTTGGTCCTCCCTATGGGATAAGCTTCTATTTTCATTATTTAATAAAGGGGATACCTTTCCAAGTTTACAAGAAACTACATGTAGTATTCAACATTATTTAAAAAGTGGGAAAGGACTTATCATATTTCTCACCATATCCTCTGCTAAAATATTCATTAAATGTCTTTCTCGATCTGTTTTTACTTTGAAAATTTTGTCCTTAATGAGAAAAGGATCTTTATGTGTGGCTATTCAAATTACTTCTCTAAGTAATTCATGGTTGCGGCCAAAAAGACATTTTTTTCTCCTTTTGAAGCAACTTTTTCTTCCTCTTTAGACACTTAGAAGCATAATTTTCTGCTTCACCACAATAAAAACACTTGAGGGGTTGCTTAAGTTTGGCTTTATCATCACTGATAACATGTTTTTATTCATGTCGTTGTGCTACTATAACTCCCATTGGCCCTTTTACTATTACAGAAATGGTAGTTTTTTTACCTTTACATGCTACTGCATAACCACTTTCACAATCTAGACTTGTCTTAGCCTTAGCTAGGCTACTTTGAATCCCATCTAGAGCATTAGAGATATGATATGTGGACAGATAATCTTTTAATACAACAATATCTACCTGTGGCTTCTAAATTGAGGCTTTAGGATTCTTAATTTCCTCATAAGATGGTATGAGTTTCCTTTTAAAATGTTTATTTTCATCCATATCTTCTAATTAAATAAATGAGCTATTATATTCAGAACTAGTGCCTATTTCACTCACAATTTTTTGAATAGCTTGTTTCATTGTTGAGTCTAGTGATTCTCATGTAGACAAATGAGGTATAGTTCCTTACGTTTCACTAGAGGTGCACCCATTATCTTGTAGAGAATTTTATGGATCTATTATTGCTACCAAAGTAGATCATGTTTTACTACTACTAGATGAACATCTCTCTCTTACATAAGAAATTTCACTTGAGAAACTAGAAGATAAATGGCCTATTGTTATACAATAAAAACATAATAACAACTTACTTATAGATTCCATCTCCTTGGTATTCTCTAAGTGCTAACAAACAAGGTGTCCAATTAATATAGGGGAGTCATTTTCTACTTATCCATGGTCTTTGTGTGCCCCATTGTTCAAAAAGCGCTCCTTGATATCACCAACAACTTGATTCTATTTAGCATTGATGGAGTGCAATTTATTCCATATCTCCTTTGCAGTCTCATAATAGATCACTTTTTCAATATCTGACTTAAAAACCCTTTCATGATGTTTTCTTTAGCTATCCCATTATGCTCATTGTTCATTACTCTATTCCCTATAGATAACCATATATCAAAAGGAAGAGCTTGTAGGTACATTCAAATTCTCACATTCCAAATTGTATAATTTCACCCATTCAAAAATTAGCTCCATCTCAAGTACATTAGTCCTAATTCTCCATGATCCTGGTCTTCTTTCCATATTTTAGAGTGATCTTAAAGGAACCCAATGATTCCATACCAATTTTTAGAAACCAAGACACTACTTGGGGGAGCTGGGGCGGGGAGGGTGGCCGGGTCAATCAATAGTGTAACCAAGTTATAAAACTATTTCCAAATTAAATTTTTGGAGCTATTTCAAAACCATTCATGTAAGTAGCATCATAAGTCAATCATGTGAACCAACATATCCTTAATGCACACATATACAAATATAAATACACTAACCATTTTCTTTATTTCTTTTGTAAAGACAAGCTAGAAATTGCTCTTACATCTTAAGGAAGATATCCCTCGCCAATTTATCAACTACAACTGATATATTAAGTTGGTCTGATCATATAGCATTGAAAAGAGATTCTACCCATAATTTATTAACTACCACTAAAAGGAGATACTACCATTGAGCTTTTAGCTACTACTAAAATGAGATACTACACTGGATTTATTAACAACCACTAAAAGGAGCTCCCACCCTTGGTTTACTACCTTCTACTAAAAGGAGCTTTTGCCACTGCTCATTATTTAAGTGCCACTACTAGAAGCAACTACAACCCTTGAAATGCAAGCTCCATCTTGCTATCCATGTTAATCCATATTCCATATATATTTTTAAAATAAGATAAATAAGGTTTTCTCCCTTCAAACATAATTTCCCCTCTCTTTTACACACCTCAATTCCTTTGTTGCAGAGATAAAAATATTTCTTTCTTTCTTAAAACACCAAGTTGCTTACATACCTATCCACCTCAAATCACTAATATCACCATTAAAACACCTTCAATGCCTTCAACATTAGCCTTTGACTCAACACTAAACCCCCTTTAAGTCTCACCTAAAATATAATGCATTCACACCCTAATCCATCTCCGATGATCAATTTCATTGCTAATACAACTCTACTTATAAAGGAATTGAACTAATATTTTTAGTATTCAATTTTAGTTAATTTCCTCTAGTAACTTAGACTTGACTGAGATTTGATCTTGAATTGTTCTTATTTTTCTACTTCTAGTATGCCCTATTGATATGTATTAATGGTATTCAATCTTTTATCTGTAATGACCTTAATATCTGAGTTCTATTGATTTCCTTAGTTTTTGAATTTTCACAAGGTTTAGCTCAGATATTATATGTTGTTGTTGTAAATATAGCAAACTGACATATCTAGCTAAATTTCCAAATATATCCCCAAGTCTATGCATTCCTCCAAATAACCTCCAACTCATTCATACATGTTATCCAAGTGCTCTAGCACAGTTGGATTATTGATGCAAAACAACCAAATGTGGCTCAAAATTCTAAATATGACACAAGAGTGCCAGAAATCATGATTGTGGATTGGCCTTAGCCATTTATCCATTTTGCCACGTTATCAGTGATAATGAAGCCACATGTAAGCAACCCCTCAAGTGTTTTTTTGGTGGTGAAGTAGGACAATATGCTTCTAAGTGTCCACAGAGGAAGAAAATGTTGCTTTAAGGTAGAAGAAACATGTTGTTTAACCCATAATTATGAATTACTTGTTGGATGTGAATTATGCAAAGTGGGTCATGATCAGATGTGAAGTTGATTTTGCATCCAAAGGTTGCATACACTTGACAATAGAGTAAACATATTAGAATATAAGCCAAAAATACAATTGCAAAAAGTATTTTTCTTCTTTACCCTCCAAAAATATTTACCTCCCTCTCACCCCATCATATTAAATCTTATTGGCTCTTTTAAAGTTAAGTTTTTGATTTTATTTTTTTCTTTTGAAGCCCATTTTTTATCTAAAAATTCCCTTAATGATGGGACATCTTAGCTATAGATGCTTTGGGTAGATCAAGTGCAATTATCATGACTTGTAAGAAATGTTACTTTCATCTCACAAACCACTTCCTAAAGTTATATTAATCTTTCATATACATAAATTTTTGTAGTCCCTATTTTTTATTAAAGATGTTTCTAGTAAAATACTTTCTACAATTCCATATTTTACTAGGAAAGAACAGTGATTGGTGGAAACCTTAATTTTTTATTAGGACTACTCAAATATGGCATATACTTAGTCATGTTGACCACTTTAAAACTTTTTCTGGGCTACTTAGGCAAATGGTTTAATAGATGTGGATCTTGAAAATATGTGAATGGCATGGAGAAAATAACATGTTGGCAATTCTTCAGTGGCTAAAATATTGAAAGGGTTCCACCTTTTAGCTTCTTTCTTGGAGGAGAATTTAAATATAAAGCAATGTCTTTCTTTAAGGGGAAGATCACTACCCAATTCTTTTGAAAATGGCCCCACTATGGGAAACCATCACATACATTTTAAGGTAAATCATAAAAAACTGAAATATTCCACATCCATTCAAGCCAAAAAGGATGTTTGGTGGCCTTTAGACCCCACAATCTAGAATCCCACCAAACTCAATTTCATAAAAATCTGAGGACATAAAAGCCACAAGCATAGCTTGGTCTATTGAGATATTTTAAAGGGATAGTAAGGCCCTCTCATATATTAAAGACTAGATTCTAAATTGCTTGCTAAAGGAGGGCATGAGTTAACTAAAGGAGGGTATGAGTTAACTTCTTAAGGAACCATAGTTACATTTAAAGAATTAGAGAAGGATATTCATAAAATTCAGGTAGAAAAATATAAGAAAAGAAAAATGAAAATTAGGGAATTATGGTTCCATTCACTGATTGAAATACAATTTTTTCCATCAGTGATTAGGTGGCTATAAACTACATTAGGGCCATCAACAAATATAATGGAATTCAAACTACGAAGTCTACAGACAAATCTAGTGAATGTGCCTCCCACTTCTCAAGCCCATTTATAGAAAACTCTAGGGCTAATATAGACATGATATTAAGAGCCCTTACATTCTTCCTTTTATTTGTTTACCAAGAATAGACATGTAGCTTATGGCTAAAATAAGAAAATATGAGATTTGGGGTGTTTCTCATCATCTCCAAAAGGACATTTCCTCCTTTGAATAGTTCAAACCCATATCCTTGTGTAATTCAGTATAAAATCATCTTCAACATCATTTCTCATAGGCTAAAGGACGTTCTTTGTGATAATATTTGCCCAATGAATATGGATTCATGAGAGAGACAAAGCCTTGAAGAAATTGGCATCTCCCAAAAAAGCCTTCATTTAATCCATACAAATCATTAAAAAATAACAGTTGATGCATCCATACAAATGGATCCATAATTTAGAAAGACATTATTCAAACCTTTTTTTCTCATCAATAAATGGTTAATTCATAATATTAGAGATAAATATCAACTTTTCATTAGAAAAGACAATTTGATTGAGTTCCATAATCAATGTTTACCCCCTCCAAAAATCATCCATTAACTTAATAAGATATATTTGACCTTCTAAATCAAGTAATGAGACCTGACTATATCTTGGGTCACAAATTAACAAAGCAAAAACTACTCAGGAAAAAAACAAAAACATGATTGATAACATTTCCCTATACTAGTCTACGCCTACTATAGACTTGAACACCACACAAAATGATTAAAAAATATTGATGATGCAGCATTTCACATCAAAGTCTTAAGCCGGGCTCCGTGCACCTGAAAATTAGATTCAAATCTCCACGGTCGCTGCAGATATGGTAATGCCTGCAAAGACCTTCCCACCATCACTGTTAACTTTCGTGAACTCCCTGGTTGACGGATTAAACAGATAAGAGATGTGTTTTAGGACGGCGTCTAAACCGCTGACAAAAATCTGGTCACGCCACTGTGTAGCGCACGTAAAGAAGAGAATATCCCGGGGATTCGGAAAGGAAGCTACCACACTCCAAACGTCCTTCTCAACATCATACTTCTCCACCCCTTGTTCAGTGAACACGTACACCTCCCCACAAGAAGAAGAAGAAACCACACAGCTTCTCCTTAATGCTCCTCTAAAGTTCCACCAATGTGCCGTCATTCTCCACCTTCCCTCACTCGGATCGAAAACTTCTCCACTTTGGCCTTCGTGTAACACCATGAATTTACCATCGATGAAAACACCGCTGCATCCCTGGCCGTGCGATTGGATCAATGGGGGCAAAACTTCCCACCTGTCTCTCTCCACGTCATATGCTTCTACAGCTGCAAGGGGGGTGTCACGCTCGCCGCAACCGCCAGCGACGTAGACAAGTCCAGTGGAAGAAGAGACAGAGCACGCAAAGAATGATCGAGGTGTAGGCATGTCTGCCCCGCGGCGCCATCTGGCAGACTCAAAGTCATAAATGTAAACACTCTTCATCAAAGTTGCTCTGGACGGGTGCATTCCGCCAATGAGAAGTAGCTTCCGATTCACAGCCACGCACTGACACCATACTTGTATTCCATTAATCTGGGGATCATCAATTGGAGGTAGCCTTTCCCAGGTGCCCTCCACAGGGTCGTATACTGTCACTACAAAGAGGGGATACATATATCTGTGATTTCTATCTTTTTGAATCAAGCAAATAAGCTGCTTGCTCGTCCCACATTTCTTCCGGTCGGCATAGAACGTAGGGCTACTGAGTATAGCCTCCCAGCTTTTGCACACAGCTTTGAGCGTATCGATTGATGTGTAAGGCATTCTTACAAAACACTGTCGAAGGACATCCTCCGGAATAACCTCCTCCATTAGGGCACTTCAAACGCACCAATTTCCTGATCGATCGAGTTTACCCAGAGCTTTGTCGCAAATAAAGAAATAAATATGAAAGTGAACGATGGCACCTCCGAATCTAAAAGTGACAGAAAAATAAATACGAAAGTGAACGATGGCACCTCCGAATCTAAAAGTGACAGTTAGTTATATAATGTGTAGATTTCTATATTTATTCAAACCCACAAGAAACCCTAATTTCGAATCCACGAGAAACGGAATCTAAAAGTGACAGTTAGTTATATAATGTGTAGATTTCTATATTTATTCAAACCCACAAGAAACCCTAATTTCGAATCCACGAGAAACGGAGTTCGTTATATAGATATTTCTTTTTTTTAGAATGTGGTAAAAACTATCAAACTCAGGGGTCAATCCAATAGTGAAGACAGTCATCTTATCTTTGGTTGGTATTAGCTAATGTCTGTTTGACCAACCCTACATTATATCAATATTGATCGTAATACGAAAATAAATCATTTTTTAATTCTTAATATAAAGAGGCATTTAATATAAATTTGACCAATCAACTCTTTGACCGGGCAATGCTTTATGCAAAATCGTTCATTACCTCCACATGAACATGACCGGGACTAGACTCCACTTAGGAATATAATGTTAGTTTTATATATATATATATATATTTTGGTAGTTGACATGGGTTTTACAAGTAATATAGGGGAAATGTGGAAATGTAATGTAAAAAATTCTATAATTATTTTTATATATGAGTTTATTATATTGAATTTATATTAAATAGGACATTTATAATAATTAAATTGGTAAATATTTACATATAGGTTAAATAGCCCAAGAGAAATGTTGTAGTGTTAGTAAAAAGTTAAAAGAAATAAAAATAATAAAATTTAATTTTGTTACATTGTAATGTTGTTTTTATTGCGCCTAACGGGCTCTAACTATGGGGTAGATCTCATATAAACATGTAAACTTAAACATAAATGTAAATGTAAACATTTAACACACAATGTTTAACATTTAACATTTTTAATGTAATGTGGGCCTTATTTAGAAATCAATCTAATTATTTTTATATATAAATACAATATAAATTTAAAATATAACACTCAAAAAGTAGGTATGGTAAATAAATAAAACCTCTTTGTATATTTAGTCCATAAACCTCTTTCTATTTACTAAGAATCAAAAAAGAGATTTTATTTAGGTGAAGCCTATGGGTCAAATACCATTTTAATACCATGGGCCAAATTATTATTAATACCATGCAAAAAAACATTATTAATCCTAATATTAATATTAATAAAAATAAATATGGCACATGGAATTGAGCCATGGTATTCACAATCATTGGTATTGTCCAATGGTATTCACGTGGAATGTAGCCTATTTAAAGGAGGGAATTAAACCAACTTAGATCCATCTTTAGTCTTGTTCTACTAACCACAGAGAAGGATCAACTATAGTGAGCATAGAGTGAAAAAATTGGTAGATCTAGAGTAACATATATCTATGGTGGTTAATAAAATTACCAATAACTTTTTACATTAAAAAAAAATCACAATATACTTATTACATTCAAATATATTTGTAACAACAATAATTTAAGATCCATTTCATTTATAAAATAGAATAATGATTATGTAACCATATTTAAATTTAATTAATAAACACACAAATTAACAATATAACAATATGTTTAACAATGAATATTCACATCCACTTTGCCATAGATATTATTAACATGTAGATAGGCTTTGTTACAATACAATGGACCAATATCATGTTTCATCAATACAACATGCTAAAAAACCATCTCTCATTTCACACTCAAAATATTTCATAAATATTTTATTTGAATTTAATTTTATAACATTGTTTTATTACATTTAAAAGAAAAAATATTATAATTACTTTTGAGATATATCTACACCTCTATCACATGAAAATGGTATCTACAAATTAAGATCCATTTCACCATATAAATTAAAATAATAAATTGGTAACCATATTTAAATTTTATTAATAAGCACAAAAAACTTAGTACTTGCAACATAAGAAGATTTTTAGTCATGGATATTCACCACTAGTTTACCATGAATATTATTAACCATACCATACCATGAGCCAATACTATTGCTCATCAATACCACTTGCCCAAGGACCTTCCCTCATTTCACAATCTTACAGTTAACAAGACTTTTAACCATGGATACTCATCACACTTTACCATGGATATTATTAACGAGACCATACCATGGGCCAATTCCATGGCTCATAAATAATACATGCCCAAAATGAAGCTCTCATTTCACAATCAAAATATTTGATAAATATTTTTTTCTAATTTAATTTTATTACATTTTTTGCCCAAGAGACACTAAGTTTTTTTCCCAAGAAGAGACTCTCAATTTGTTGTAAGATCCACTTATATTATGTTATCTAAACATTTTGACTAGGTCAAATTACATATTAATTAAAACATTCTGTCTTAGTGAAATTATATAAAAGTAAAAAATAAACTTAGTATTTAAACAACCTAGATCCATCTTAATTCTCAATGTATCAATCTTTCGAGAGGGATCAAATTTGTACAAACCTTTCTTGAAATGTTCGGCTCGGAAAAAGGGTTTTCACCTTGACAAATTTGATCCGTCTATGCGCTTATAGATCTAGGCTTAAGATGGATCTTGGATCTATCAAGATTTGAGAGGGATCAAATTTCTCCAGGTGCAAACCTTTCTTCAAATGTTGAGATCAGAAAAGCGGTTTGCACCTTGAGAGATTTGATCCTCTAGGTACGTATAGATCTAGACTTAAGATGGATCTATGCTAGTTTTATTACAACACATTCTCTATTGTATCCTCAACTCATTATAAATGTTTTATATTTAGATTTTCTAATTTTAGGTTGTGTGTTTTATTTATTATTATTAATTATGATGTGAAGATGCTAAGATATTAATAATATAAAAAGTGAATTGAAATTTTTCTAACATTAATAATAAAAAAGGGACTAGTCTTTAAGTGCAACTTTTTGGAGTTTACTACTCATTTTTGGCCTGAATCTCGCAAAACAATTTGTGGCTAAATCTTGATTTATGTGGTCTAAATTGGTTTGTTTACTACATATATGGATTCAACACCCTCAAAGGACTAGTATTATACATTGTATATGAAACTAATAGCTTTCCTCTTCTCAATGCATACTAATATATGAAACAATTATCTTCATGATCAAGTGAGAAGAGTGGTTATGCCAATCAATGGCCACTTCATTTGGCCTAGCATCGTAGGAGGTGATAATACAAGAATAAAGCAATAACAATAATAAAGCTACACGAAGTAAAATAAAATATAGCTATGGGAATGGAAATGCAAGAACGAAAAGGTGTAGGGATTCAAAATATACTTGTTGCAGTCCATGGACTACCCTATGTTGCAACGAAACCAATAGTACTCTATTGTTGAACAAAACTAAATTGAATTATGCAATAAAACATTAATAAGATAAGTTGTGATCATGTAGGAAATTATGTACATGTGGAAACCTTTTCTTCAATTCTCCTTCAGTGACTTAAAGATGCTAAATTGACTTGTAACACACACCCCCAACCCCAGAACCCAACCAGAGTTAGAGGAGGTGCTCGTTACACTGACCCAATTACCATGGTACGATTATGGGAATGGGGTCTAAAATTTTAAAAATTTTCCAAGTTTCTCAAAACTTCAAATAGAAAACATCATTGCATTCACCTCGTTGAGATGATTCCAATAATATAAATTTCATCTCAATCAGTTACAGATCAAAAATTATAGTCCTTTAAATATAGGTCATTCTAACCCTTGCCACATCATGTGACCTCCATGTGGCAGCCACGTAGTGGTCCATATGGAAGATAACATGTTCACACCCCATCGTAGTGAAGCCTACG
The DNA here is from genome assembly GCA_000404065.3 of Pinus taeda. NCBI lineage: Eukaryota > Viridiplantae > Streptophyta > Pinopsida > Pinales > Pinaceae > Pinus > Pinus taeda. Next base: position 215,167 of record APFE031244234.1, read on the forward strand.
TGGCACCTGATACACCTGCACTGCCATTGTGGACAAATATTCATCAGAGTCACAAATCAAAATAAATTCATGGTTGGCCCCCTTCCACAATGCAACATGTATTTTTTTCAACATAGTACCCAACCCTCGACCCCCTACTAAAGGTCAACCTAACCTCTCCCTCAGAAATGTAAAGTCTGGTTTGGTATCGTCTTGACCCCTAACCTGACCGACCACCCAACCCCCCTGATCTATTACCACAGGGCCATAGATTGCTAGCTCAGGGCAAAGCTTGCCCAAGGTTCGGTCTTTTTGGCCAACCTCATCACCTTTGACCTGACCAACCCGTTAGAAAAAAAAATCAACTTTACCTTAATTTGTTTTTTTCCTTTTTCCACCACTTTGACATATTTATTATTCTTCTAACTTTTCAGGATTTTCAAGCACTACTCCCAACATCTAATGACCAATAAATCCAAAAAAAAATTATGAACATACTTGGGAAATAATTATCATATGTATAACACTAAATCAGTAACACCTTCAAGTGCATTTCTTTCCAAAAGTACAAATAGTTGATATAGCTCATTAACAAAGTAGAAAAACATACACTCCCTCGCTCAATATCCTTACTAGTAGTTCATTCTAATGATATTGTATTCCCTTAATTCTTCACGAGGCACCATCCTTGCAAAAAGAATTAGGGCCATTTTTAGACAACTATGGCCATCTACCTGAAAGTCACAAGATCTAAATTCTGATGATACGTTTTCTTGATATGATCTCCACAAGATTTAGGGTCTTATCCTCCTCTCCAAATTCTCTAGTAGACTAGTATGCAAAATATATGGATTTGAGGGAACAAAGCCCTTTTATAGGAAAAACCCTAGTTTTTTCATCACCCAATGCAACCAAACTATAGCTTAGTTTGACAAACGATCAGCACTATTAGGAAGCTCTCTCTGAGTTTTATAACGGGTCTTGATTGAAAACAAATTTCTTCATATCAGCCATCTATAGTTTCATACCACTTTACCTTTGCACTTCTTGACTCATATATTTATTTTCTTCATGAGTAACCATTATTTACTCATGTTTTTATGTTCCCCTCTTAGCCTCCCCCATGTGGAAACATCATCGAGTCACCCTTGTTCATAGCATTTGAGTCGAGTCACCTGTCCATTCATGGAGTTTGTTCTAAGTCCCATTGAGTCCAGTTATAGTGTTTCATCCATATTTGTGTCACGTTCATCCCATTTTTCACATTTTGGCCTCTAGTTATATTGCTCTATCCTTGAAAATCCTTTTTGTGAGTAATAAACCATCCCCTTTAGAATCGACTCAGTCACTTCTAGGACAACCATGCATATTATGCTCTAACAATGGAATTCATCAGTCTGTCTCTTACCTTGTCTCCTTCCATATTAATCCTTGGTGTCAGTCCATGAGTCACTTTGTTATAGAAATTTTTGGGCACTTCAACCCCAATCATAAATGTCCATAAACTGAGGGCTCCTAAGTCCCTAAAACTGTTGCTTCATTGCCTAAAGGAACAAGGTCAGTTGATTACATAATCTCCCAGAAGTTCTCCACTGAAAACTACTCATAAATGGTCAAAACTGGACCATACTGAAAGCCCAGTGCAGAGGGTGCGATGCATATCACCTTCCTAGTGTACAAGGTGTGATGCATACTGAATTGCTCCTCTGTAGGGTGTGATGGTCAGGAATGGACAAATGGCAGGGACAAAATGCGAGGTGGAAGATCATGGAATCTTCTAGAAGCTTCCCCTCTAACACTTTCCTCTCTATTTTCGACCAGGGAATGAGTAAGAAGATCATCATTCTCCAAGTGGAAGCAGGAAACTATCAGAGAGAAGACACTAATCAAGACCCAGAAGATGACTCACCTCCCTATAATCATCTATATATGGATCCCTCATCATAGAGATCCAGAGGCTAGAATTTTGTATCTTATAAGAGAAGTGTTGTTGGTTTTCTGGTGTATATTCATAGTGTTGGGTGATCTAAGCTTTGCTTGAGGTGAAGAAGGGCTTTCTAGCTGGAGGATGATGTTGGGTCAGAACATATGGTTGTAATCCTCCTGCTACTTTTCATCTTAATAAAGCTATTCTAGTTTTCTTCCATATTCTTGTGTACTTGTTTATATATGCATTTGTATGGTTAACGCACATCTGGTCCTAAGTTATTTATGAATATAGATCTTTTTTTGTTCGATAGTAGTATGTTGCTGTGATTCCACAAGTGCTCTTTGAAGCTGGGCAGATGAAGAAGGAGAGGAAATTAAGCGCAAGACTAAGGTTGGTCTTCTTGGTTCTCCTCTTCTCTATTTTCATAAAGGAAAACGAAAGTAGACTTTACTTGTTTGTTTCTAAGATAGCCACCCATCTTAGTTGGAATAGCAGCATCCGAGTGGACACTATTCCCGATAACAAAATTGCGACTCTGCTGGGGAGCGACTAGATTGTTTGTTAGCCTATCTATCTTTGTTTCTTTTATAAACTTACAGAGGGAGCTTGAAGTCAAGCTAGCTAGCCTTCGAACTGTATTTGTTATACAAATGCAAAGTAGATCAATGATGCTTCAGTCTATCTCCGGGTTTTGTTTATGAATTAAACAATCGATCTACAAACAATCTAATTTCCCTAAGTGGTGGCTCTAGTAACCTCTTTAGATCACCCCTGTGTTTTACATATACTGAACATTACTTACTCGGCCTAAATCCCTTAACTGAATTGTAAATTGTGAGCGAAAACTTGTTTAAAGTCTCGCACTGGTACCATCACACCCTGCCTTCAAGGCAGACTGTATGCAATGCACTTCCCGAGTGCAGTGGGTGCGCTGCATACTGGTTTCACTGTGTAACACGTGCAATGGTCAGGGAAGGTTAACTTTACCTTCAGACTGTGGTTTTTTCTCATTGTTTTCAGTCCTATTCAGGAGTTTTGTTGTCTGTAGTCAGTGTATCTCTATGAAAACCCCCTTCTCTTGCATTGTTCTGCCTCCTTAATGCAAAGAACTGTAAGTGTTTTTATGTATTGTGTGTCATTTTCAGCTCTCTTTTGCAAAAACGTAGCATAGTCGAATTGTCGTTTCTGGATCTGAAAGTGTCGTAGCTGTTGTTTTCAGTTTTAGAAGACAATCCCATTGTTCTTGATAGTCAATTATACAGTTACTATTGCATATGATTTGAATTAGTAGTTTTTAAAGTGTCGAAAAGCAATTTTCATTTCAAAATCGTAAAGTGCCTCTCTTACCTTCACTCCGTTTTGAAAAGAAATTTGTTGAGTATTGTCGCTTTAAAAGTAATTCAGATTTCCACATAGCTTTCTTATCATCATTCATACATTAAGAAGGCTAAAAACGAATACATGCATGTGCATTTGCATTTCGACTGCTTGGTTTGATTTAGGACAGTGCATTTAGTGTGTGCTATGTGCTCTTTGCTGAAAGATTCTTAACTTTATTTCCCTAGTAGCTAGGATTTTCATTGCCGAAAGAAGATTAAACGTTTGTTTATCATCTTAGACTGCATTTTAGGAATTGTATACACATCACGCGGTGAACCTGAAAGGCAAATTTTTAAGAAATATCAACTTAAAATAAATTTAATGAATCTAACAACGCTTTAGAACCTAATGCACAACATCTAGAGGTCTAGGCTAGAGACGTATTCCGGCGTCGTAAAACCTGGTAACTGTTGCTTTCGTTGTTGGTTGGGTGATTCCTCCACTCTGAGATGACAAGTGCTAGTACGGACTTGTGCTCCCATGTACCGTCGAGTATATTTTGGGAGACCAAAATAGGCTGCATCCTTTATCCTTAGGAAGCCATGTCTGCCGCCCTATCAATTAGAATGCACTGAACATCACAACATTCTGGAAGATTGACTGCCGTACTGTAAAATTTATTCTGCAGTTTTGTGATTGGTTTGGTAATCCCCTCTACCTAGATCTCCAGAGAAGTCCATTTTGCTCCTTTTCAGTCTCCTTAAAGGAAAAGGTCCTCTGAGCACTTTTCACTTTAGGCTCAATAAAATCGAAGGCGACTAGAGTCATCTTTTGTTTTTTCTCAACTCTTTAAAATTGAAAAAAAAAGTTGTGTCAAAGCGTCTAAAATTTATTTTAATCAGAATAACATCACAAATTCCCTCGTTGATCTTTAGGTTGAGAAAATGGAGTCTACCAACCAAGGATTTCCCCGTGGAGGAAATCCTAGTCCCTTCTCCTCTTGGGGAGATGTTGGTGCACCCCATATGGCCACTTTGTCACTTCCACGGTTGACAATTGGTTTCCCTGTCTGGATCTTCTCTACCTCTATCGTTCAGAATCCCGTAATTCCTAAACAGTCAAGTCAGTAATTGATGACACTAGAGTTGCCTCCCAACCTTCTACTTTGTCTGATTATCCTTCTCCTCCTTCCTCTTCACTTGATAAAGCCGATAAAGCTAAAAATCAAGTAACTGAGAAGAAGAAGAAGCAGAAAGAGAAAAAGGAAAAGAAGAAAAAGGAACCAAAATCGAAAGGGGGTAACCAAGCGTCATCTAGCGAAAATCCTAACACCGCACCGTCGAAACCTAAATCTCCTTGTGTCATTTGCAATGGAGACCACTTTCACCAACATTGTCCCTGCATCCCTCAGATCTTAAGGGATTGGTCTCCTCGTTTGCACAATCCGGTGGCATCAACCTCTCACGATCATGTTGAATGCACACCATCAACCAATGAAAGTGAAGCGCATGGATAGAAAACGAATCCCAGATTTCCTTGTAAGTTGTGTGAAGGCAATCACGACATCCATCGTTGTCCCTTCCTTGACGAGGCTAAAAGAGTTTTGGATGACCGTCTTGTTTCACCACTACGGCTTCCTCCTAGATATAAAAAACTCTTGCCAAGTCCTCCACCGATTGAAAATCCGGCTGGCCCGTCATTGTGGTCGACCGAAGCATCTATCATTGAAAATGAACCCTCTAAATCCATAACAGACAAAAGTCAAAAGGTTGAGACGGCAGTTGACCCGGTCTTGCCTTCAGAGTGCTCATCTTCGAATGATACCGTCACTAAAGAGAAAGAGAACGACACCGTTCAAATTCTTTTCATCAACATAGACTCCGATGAACTTGGGGGCAGTCCTCCCATTCTTTTATCGCAGGAAGGAAGTTCATCAGAGTCATATCCGGCCGTCTATTTGGTCCCACCACCAAAAAACCTAGTCGTTTCCTTCGACTGGAATCTACTAGGCAGACCCCGTTTACCAGCTAGTGTACCATTCAGAATCATTGTACACGCTTACAGAATGGTTATGGTTGGTACCATCATCAATGAAGGGGCTTTTGTGAGTATCCTTTCCTCAACTGCTTGGAAAGCGCTTGGTTCGCCATTGTTATTGCCTGAAATGAGAAATCTGACAGGCTTCGACAAAGGAACCAGTCGACCTTTAGGGATCCTTCCAAATGTGCCCATTACTTTGAGAAGGAAAATCGTTCACATGAACGTAATGGTAGTTCAAGGACCATTAGATTATAATCTACTCCTCAGACGCAACTATATTTATTGCATGGGCGCCATCGTCTCCTCACTCTTTAGAGTAATGTGTTTTCCGCACAAAGGAAGGATGGTCAAGCTCGTAGACCAAATGCCATTCCCCGGTTCACACATCGTAAATAGTCAAATTCCATCCCTAAATGGTCTTTTCACACAAGGAATGTCTCATCGATCTCCAGCCCGTCCACCTGATGAGCGCGAGTGATTCAAGAGGATGTGACTGAAACCCAGGGGGCATGCACCCTGGTCTATTTCGGTAGGAAAACCTTGGGTATAGAGTGGATTTCCGCCAGGGATATATGACTAGTCTGACACCCATCCTCACAGGAATGGGATTGGACTAGAATAAGATACCTTTGTTAAGGTTATGTTGAGTGGCATGTGGTCGCACCGCTCCCCTTTGTCTATCTTGGTAGAAATCGCCAAGGAAGCTTTCTGTCTGCTACGCAGATGGAACTTTCATGGTAACCCGAAAAATTTTCGCTATACCTCGGGGCATGCAAACCTTTCCGTGTGTAAGCGAAGAGTGGCTATTTATTTTTTAAATTTGTAGGACCTCTAACCCTTTAAACCCGTAAGGTTAGTCATTTCCTAACTTGCATAAAGAAAGGACTCAGGGCAAAGCTTGAAAGATGTAAGCCCCTTTCAAAATAGCATCTTGAATGAGACATTCTTATCATACGACTGGTGAGCAATGTTACCGCAAGGTTCAAGCTCGTTAAAAAATAAACCCCCCACGAGCAGTTTTAGCACATAGTTCAAGCTCGTTAAAAAATAAACATAACTCATGAGAAAATGTTTCCCCCAACATTTAAGCTCATTAAAAAATGAACCGGTAAATAACCATTGTGAATGCCTTATCGCCAGCTTTTGAGCCTTGGTCGTGTTCTCATCATCACCTCCACTTTGTTTTTAGCCGATCATCCACCCCCATATGATTGTTTACCCCTACGAGGAACATCTGTGAAGAGTGATTCTATTATCCATCCTTGTGACACTGTCGTGATTGGAAAACTCCAAATCTTACCTGGAATCAGCTGCTACCCGAAACCATCACTCATTCCTCGAAAACGAGTCTTCTTTAAGCTCTTTTCAACTGACTCGTAAAATATGAAAAGATTGCCGAGAAATTGGCCTCTCTGGCTCGTTAAAGTCATCGGAAGTGCTATCCCACCTCTGGATTTTAATCTTTTTGGACCTAAGGGATTATTACACAAAAAGATCGAGCGTTTGTCTTGGTTGGCTCGTTAAAACTATCGAAAATTCATCCCTTTTGTATTATTTTACGCTTTTTTGGACTTTAGCGATTATATGACGAAAAAGAATCATTGGAGTCTCCTTTCTGTTTCTTTCAGACTCTCTAAAATTGAAAGGGACTGAGTTATCTTTGTCGTTAAACTCGTTAAAACCAAATAGCGACAAACTCGTCCACATGGACGAGAACGAGTTTCACTGTCGCTAGGCTCGCTAAAATATAGCGACAAGTTTGCCCAAAGGGTGGATTATAGAACAAGCATATGTTATCCTCCTCAAGCTTGACAAAAATAAAGAGGTACTGGTCAGCAATGACTGGGGAAAATTGGGAAGAAGAAAACTTGAAGAAACTTTATTGGTAGCAAGTCGCTCTTGAACATGACACTTTCCTTCTGCATCCATGCCAGGTTGGGTTGTTCCGTTCACTGGTCATCACCATTGGTCCATCACACCATCTACCAATCCATCGTTAGTGTCGTTGATATGTTCAAGAGAAGTCATTCAGACAATTCACCTGTGTCTCACCCACTGCAATACATTCATGCTCCATTCCTTCATGACCACCACCCTGAACCCTGTATTGTCAAATTGTTTTCACCTCCAAAATCATTTGCTTCGTTCCATGTCGTTGATGTGGGATTCATGAAGGTCCTCCTATGATGGGTCGCTTCTTGTCAACATCAACTCATTATCCAAGAAGTTGACTTAGGAAAAACCCTTTTAGTACTTTGAAGCTTGCATGCCTCAATGGCAAGTTTCTCACTTTCGGCGATAGGTTTATATCAATGGCTTTCGACCGAGAGATTTTACATGGTGTTCGACGCCAAGTCCTTTTTCACACCACGTGAATTGTACTGTAATACCTTGAGGGTAATTGTCATTATTGGTGATTCCTCTGGCGCCTGTTAACAGCTTACATCATTGGCTGGTAATCAAGCGATGTCTTTCCATGTTCGACTCTAGAACATTTTTCACATGGATCGACTTGTACTCCGAGTGAAGATTGAACGAGTTTTTGAAGACCCCAGATCTAGTTTCATCCATCCAGGCTATGATATATTCAGGAATATAAAGACATCAAGTGTACATCATTGCCGAATAGATGATCATCCAAATCAAAGGATG
>APFE031244234.1:226165-272814 GCA_000404065.3 Pinus taeda
CACATCTGGTCCTGTGTTATTTATGAATATAGATCTTTGTTTCTTCGATAGTAGTATGTTTTTGTGATTCCACAGGTGCTCTTTGAAGCTGGGCAGACGAAGAAGAAGCGGCAAACCTCTATCAAGAAGGAGAGGAAATTAAGCGCAAGACAAAGGTTTGTCTTCTTGGTTCTCCTCTTGTCTATTTTCATAAAGGAAAATGAAAGTAGACTTTACTTGTTTGTTTCTAAGATAGCCACCCATCTTAGTGAGAATAGCAGCATCCGAGTGGACATTATTCCCAGTAACACACTTTACTATGATCCCTTTGGCCTTTGTTGAGGATTCATCATTGCCTCAACTCTAGCGGGCCCTCTTATGTTAACTTCAACACATTTATTCTATAAGTGTGGTCTAAAGGGTGTTGTACCTCAGTTCCATCTCTCATCATTGTTTTGGTGCCTCAGATTAAGCAAAGGGAATCGGCATTTCCCTTTTACTTGGTTGTTTCTCACATGCTCGACTCTAGCTCATTATCGCATGATTCAAAATCGTACACTTGATGGTCTGGTGATCCAACAAATTGTACCAATGATTCTTGCGAGTGTGTGAGATTTAATAGACCTCATGAGGGAGTGGTCCTTCAGGAAGCCCCTAACATGCCTGGATGTCCACTGCTTATGATCAAGCCATAGATGTAGTTCCACATATTTGATGGTTTTGGTTTTAGCTGCTTGTAGCGCCCACTACATGAATGTATCCTTTAGATGATCCATTCAGATCTTCAGATCCATTTACTTTTCAGAAGGGCTTCTCTGGTTTTGATTTTCCCTCACCATGTAAGCTGGAGGGAAATTCCATCTCATGTACTCAGATGTTATTGTATTCAATCTTAGCCTCCCTTTTTCCAGGCACATTATGTATATTGGATTCATTGCATTATCTTCTGGCCCATTGATGCCAACATATCATGTATCATTTATCATGTAATTTGTTGCTCATACCCACATTTTTTTGGGCGCCAAAATCCTTCTAACTCGGTTATCTCAACGAGTATGGGTATGCCTACCCTGCCTCATTTGAGATCACGTACTTCGAAATAGAAGGATACATATATCATATTACTAGGTCTTGCCCCCTCCATTCCTCCATTATTCCTTGAATTGTTTTAATCTTCTCTCTCTATCTTCCCCCCCCCCCCCCCGTTTGGTGTCTCGTGGAAGTGTAACCTATAACATATTTCAGTCATATGATTTTCTCCTAATGCTCATATGTTGCGGGGGAATATGTTATCACCTAGTCATTTCTCACTAGATGGATTGAAATACACCATGTAGGATTAATTTTACCATAGTGAAATCATTTTCACCCTTAGAAATAATTTAGTAAACCATTTTTATTAAACTATTTATGATTAAAATTTAAAAACCCAATGAGAACAATTGAATAAATCATTATTTATTTAATGTTCTCTAGGAATAATTAGTAAATCATTATTTAATAATTATTTGTTAGGCCCCTATACTACTAGTGTAACCCCTTACTGTTATTAGTAGAACCCACTTATTATATTGATGTACCCATGTAGTGCCCATATTGTTACTATTGTGCCCCATAGAAGCCCACTATTGTTATTATTGTGCCCTCACATTGTTATTTTTATGTCGGCTCTGATTATGTTATGACCCCTTAGACTCCTATATATAGAAAGGAGGTATTTTCATTTGTATCATCAAAAGAATTGTTCATTTATGTAATGTAATGGAGGTTGCCCCCTCGAAGAGGCTAAATTCTAAGGCGTTGATCTATCTTTTCTATCTTTTCTTGAGCTGGTTTCATAACATTATTCCTTATCACATTTGACTAAATCACATAGGAATAATTAAATAAATCATTATTTATTTATTATTATTTAACTATATTTTTGGAATAATTGTTAAATCGCTATTTAATAATTATTTCAATTTCACACCTTTCTTAATCATCGCAAAGTAATTAATAAATCATTTTATTTTTAAATATTTCTAAATAAATATATTTGACCATTTTGAATATATTTTCCCTCTCCAAAAAATATAAAAAAGTATTCCTAATGGTTAGATCTCAATTTTGGCAATAATATTTTATTATTTCCCATTTTCAAGGTCAACCCAATAGTTTTTTATTAATAAGAGAGTTTTGCATTCATTTTTCACCATGATGACATCATCGTCACCATTATCGTCTTCTAGCATTCAAGCTCCCACTTGAGTTCCAATCTTTGTTGTGGGTTTTTCACACATTGAGAGAGAGAATTGAATATTGACGCACAAGGACATCAAAGGACCCATCCCATGGAGGGGATTTACAAGCTCTTGTTGTAGAACTCCTTCATCACATGTTATTAATAAAAGGTTACTCATTTTAAAATTTCTTTCTCTATTGGGTTATTACATTGGATATTTTTTGTTGTTTTATATTTTGGATTGCATACAATATTTTTGGCGTAGGGTTTTCTCATTTTATTATGCTAGATATGAAGCATAAACAACGAGATATTGTTTTTACGATCACTTGTCATCAATGACTTAAGTGAAGCATTTTTCGAACATCTTCTCGAAATCGTTACACTAACAACATGTGACCCATTAAAATATCACTAAGGTTTCTCACCTTCCAGAGACTAAGATTATGTGTAATATGATGAACTCCACCTAATGACTTGCTCTTTGTTCATTGGTCTATGTGGATTGGTCTAGCCACCTATACTTTCTGCCTCATCCCAACATATCTCCCCATATATTTCGGGGTCATGTGTTTTTCCTTTCTTGCTTACTTGCCTCCCATGCTATATTACGCATTTTCACAAATGTCATGTCTCACCTACTTGTTTCCCACTTGGCCACTCAAAAGTGCCAAATCTGCATGACATGTGTCACATCCCCATTAATGTCACATGTCCCACTGGTGTCATATTGACATCGTCATGTCACTATGTCTCCATGTCACCTTTATGAGCCAACCAAAATGAATCATTTGTCTTCAAATGGTTGGTCCATGTTGTCATGGCTATGGACAAAGAGGGGTCCTAGACTTAAGCCTTTTTGTAAATTTTCTTTGAAAAATTTAAAGGACTGAGACAAGAATTTTGTATTTAGTTGTCAAAAATATTTCTCATTTCCCCCAAGCCATCTCCTTGAATATTTATTATAGTAATCCCTTTGAAATTTTCAAGAACAAACCTCCATGGTGATGTGTATGTGGGGTCCTCCCTATGTTAACCAACACTTGCCACACAACCACCTAGATTCCATGTCCTCTAAGCGACCTATATTCATGATGTTTTAGGACTTGTGCTCCGCTTGGAATTTGTAGGAAATGAATATTCAGGGTGATGTAGCTATGGGGCCCTCCAAAACATAATACTCCACCAATCAAAGCTCACTCTGAAAGCCACCGTGTTCAGCCATATCCTCCCAATTTCCTTGTCATCCCTGGATTTTTGCGCATGAGATCCCTTCTAAGGAAAACAAAAATTGGGTTGCATGTCATGGGAGGGGACCTTCACTGACTTCTAATTGACATGGAAAATGTTGAGCTGATGTTTTGAGCATGAAGCCCTTCTTGAGATTCGATTCATTCAACCTTTGCATCAATGTGGCTGCCACCTTCATGCTATCTATGTTTTGGGGCCCTTGGCCTATCCAAACATTGACTTTTACCCTTGAATATTTGACAGGACATATGTTTCAATCTAGGAATCCTTTTTGAAACTTTAATATATTTAGTTGGAAAGATATTCACAAGTTTTATCCATTTGAGAAATTTCCAAGAGTTATTAAGATGATCTTGTAAACAAAAAATTGCTACAAAGTCTTTGCTCATTGATAAACTTGCTTCAACTCTTGAGCTTCTCCACTCCTTTGACATCAATGCCAACATATTTTTCATAACTATGGACCTACCAATTTCTTCTTCATATGTTGGAAACATCATGTATCTCTAGTATGATCTAAGTAAATTCCCTTTTTTTCTTATGGAGAATATTTAGTTAAAAGGACCATGAACAATCACTCCCAATGTCTTCCTTAAGTAGCTAAGAGGTATGTCTTGCTAAAACAACTCATACATGTACAACTAAGCCACAAGAAAAAACATGTGTTGGATAGCTAATCCTCTATGGGTTGGTGTGGACTGTGAACAACCACTCAAGTCCAAGAGACCACTTGGAATATGAATCCAAGGGTCACACCATGTACTATAGGTGTAAATCACATCAATAATATATGAAAGCTAATGCTTGTCTTCTAAATTAGTTTCTTTCATTCCATGTTAGTTTGTCATGGTATCAAAGATGGTTGGTGAGACTCAACCCTTTATCGCTCAAATATGACATTCTGGACCCTTTGTCAGCTATTTTTGAGTTGGGCTCTCTCCATACAATCTGTGTGCAAATACACTATGAGCTTAATTATCTTTGGGTACCCTTTATTGGTTTTCTTTACGGCATCAAAGAGAGAAAAAATACTCCTTCCTACTCAAACCTATCATCCCTGATATGTGTGATAGTCAATACCCCATTTCTGCCAAAATTATCACTCTAATGTAACTCCTTTGACATTTCTATTGCCCCACTAGATTGCATCAAACGTTGAAAATATTCAGAAACGTATTTATAACGAATTCAATTCTTCTTAATTGAGTATATCCATATTACCTTCCACTGTTATTGTTTGGAAAATTAGCTCATCAGATGTGAATTTGACATGTTTAATATGGTATCCTCCTTCTCCTCCCTTAGTACAAGCACTGAGCGAGAGCCCTCACTCTGGTGATTCGGTCGATGAAGAAAAATTTGAACACTCCAAAGTTTCCAGTAGAATGAGTACAAGTGGGAAGACTGGAATAGAGATCCAGGAGGATTCCGTTGATTCAGTTTCATATGTGTTCAAGTGTCATCATTAGTATTCAGTGTCGTCATCAATTCAGTTCAGCTTTGACAGTGTTGGTTATGGATTAGGTTGTATAGGTAATGTTACGGTTTCATGGCATTCAGTTGAGATGGTTTAGTACCTAGTTGTTGACATGATTTCATCGATAGTTCCTCCAGGATCGGTCAATGACATGTGTCTTTTTGTTCAACTCGCAGGATTTGGTGTCGACATGGGGGTCATCCATTGTAGAGGTTCGACATGGTTTGTCATCAGGTTGTCATCGCAATTGTGTTCTGTGTCGGTGATATGCATTGGTATGTTATCATGCGAAAAATGTTGCTAATGTCACTTAGTGATGGAATGATTGTAAATGGGTTGCTAAATTTCTATGTATTAAAACCCTAATCCTAGATCTAAACCTAAACTACATTACATTGCTATGTTCTAAATCCTAAAACACCAAAACTATGTTAAACCTATGCATATTACATATAAAACCTAAACCTAAAGTCTTAAACCTAACCTATTAAACTCACGACCTTTGTAAACATTACATAGCATAGTACATTACAAATTAAATAAAATACATAGTCCTAACTGTCAGGTTTGAAACCATGGCGAGACCGTAGCACATGTGAACAAACCAAATGATAAATGTAATATTTCGTAGGTCATAATCACCGCAGGAGCGCAGCGTGTGAACACTGCGTAGTCACCATGGTTAGACTATTAGTGGAAAAGTTAGTGGTAACCGTGTTGGAGAGGCCATATGACAGGTCTCAGAACTGCAGCCGTCAGAGTAGTCAGCGCAAACTATAAGGGGTCATGAGACCAGCAGGGATAAACTGTCAGCGGAAAGGTAGCCGAAATCGTTGGGATAGACCATGGAGGTGGTAACTTGCGGTTAGATCGTGGCTTGTCACACAAAACTGACAAAACACCTCCGCTCGGCTAGCTGACCACCAATAGTCAAATGATTATGCTATGGTTATTTTGTGTTTTTGAACATTTTTATTCAACAAACTTAATTTGATGACCATGAAAGCCAATCTATGTGTCCTCATGCAATAAGATCGAGCCTCAAACTTGACTAGTTTGCAACTAGGTGCATCTACAAACCAACCCAAGGTGGTTTTCATGTACCTGTGGGACTTTAAAAGTCAGATTTGCTTCTTTGATAGAGGAGGAGTGGTTTTTTTTACTTTTTTCTTGTAGATTCTGGAGGTCATATGCAGTTTTGTTTTCAGTGTTATGGGAGCATCTGGAGTCGGAATTGGAATCTGTAAGAGGCATTGGAAAGATGGTTCAGAGCGCTATCTGATGACAGTGATCATAAGTGTCTGCGTGCACATTATAACTGATCAAATATCTGTGTAATCAACACCTTCTTTTCATTCCTAATAAAAATGGTCACCCATCTTGAAAGTGGACCTGGAGATGTAGTCCATCAAGGACGAGCTTCATCATCAATCTCTCTGTCTGGTATAATTTTTTTTTACTGTTTTTAGTTCTATTATGCATCTTTCTTGTGTTTAAACAATTGTCATAAAGTATTCTTCTCAAGCAGTTTTCCTTGATTTCCACACTTTCAGTTAACATTCAAATCAATTAAAGGCTAATCACTTCTACATCAATTTTAGCTTATAATCATTTCAGATCAAATAGTCGTTGTGGTGGTATTTGGCCTATCATTCGTAGTAGGTGGTTTTATAACTTACAAGAAGGAATAAGTTGACACAACTATGTTTTCCCTTGTCCTCCAACTTGTGGTCAGGTGGTGCTTTCATTTAGGGGGTTATTGTCAGGGAAATGAGATATAGTGGTGCAATTTCAGAGCTTGGTACCCTCACATCCTATTGTTGAGTGCACGCTCTGATGTGAGTTCTTCTTTTATTTTTCTCTCCTTTCAAGAACTTTGATCTTACCCGTTTTCACGTGACCGTATTGGGTAGCCCTAGACAGTGTAGAAAAATAAATTCTTATGTAAACCTCATTCCCTACAACTATGTTTGTGATATTTGTGGTTGGTAAGTAAGCTTGGATGTTTTAATTCCCATTCCAACAATCAATTATATGCCTATGTTTGTAAATTATTTGAGAACTATCTCATTTATGCTATAGAGTTTTACATTCTTGATATTGTTGGTCTGAGAAGACCCACTACTAGTTCTGATGATGGCAAGTGATTTGCGACTTGTCCATAGTTGATTCCTGTTGTGGAGGAACTTATACACTCCATGATCACATTTCCACCATAAATCTAACTCAGCAAGAGAAAGGTCGACGTAACCCATGATGGGAAAGGGGAAAATCACAAATGATGAGCCACCAAATATTTATGACTAAATCCTTGTGAATGAGCATGCTACAGCTACCTATCCTGCAAGAAAAAAATACAAATATTGAGTAAGTAACTACAGAATGCACATGTGCCACAATAACAACAAGACCCACTTCATAAATTTCTCGCATTTCTATACATGTGAGGATATTTGGGTGTGTAGAGGTTCCTATCAAGGGAGATTCAGAAATGGGCAGATGAGACCTCAGAACGAGTTGGTTGTGTGATCTAATTTTTCTGTTTGGATTGGATCTTTCAAATGCTCATCAAAAATCAATTCCTGTAACACTGCTTTTTGTCATTTCACAGTATGAAGGTCCCTGGGTCCAATTTCAGTTGACGATAAGGGCATTTTGTGTTTTATTGTTTTGTTGTCCACCCCCAAGTGGATCTCAATTCTATTTTTTTCTTTCCATGAAATTCCTTTTACCATATACCCATTACGTTTTGACCTTGTGAGCTACATCTGGACAAAGGCTAGTTCTTCCATTCTTTAAAGGTTGAAGTTTATGCTTAAGGAGAGAGAGAGAACTAGATCTTAATGCATGGAAATGCATTTTTAAATTAGCATATTATTTTGGTGTGGATTTGCAGCAACACTGTGCATTTGGTTTTTTAAAGATTTACCCATTTGTTTGCTTGAATATGGAAAAAATTCATGGCTTATTAGAGTCACTGAAAAATCCAACCAGGTCCACTGCTAATAGCATATTCAAAATTAGTAAATCCTCTCTTTCAGGCATTCAAACATGTCTACAAAATGCACATGAGAAGATAGAGTTACTACAACTTGAATCACAACTGCAATAGGAATAATTTCAACAATGGATACATCATTCTGAACCTGTTTCTATTCAGAACATTGAAATAGACTCCCATAAGCACCACATTGATTTAGATCTAGTGCCCAATGAAGCAACAAAGTCACATATAGATGCAAAGGTTCAGTCTACACTTCTCAAGCACATCAGTCGACCTTGGGAAGAGCTTGTCCACAACAAGCACAAAACTAGTCTTGGATATGACAAGGATGTGTCCTTTCATATTCCAGATTACTCAAAGCCCATCAAGTTTCAAAGTGTTGGATCTCTTTATGACGATTCATCTTCATTTCTAGATTCTTGTCCTCTTCCACAACAACCACAATAGATTTTTAAATTCCAACACTATGAGTGAGTTGGCCATATGAAATATCATTGCTTTGATCTTCATCCACGTGAGCACTATCATAAAACTACTCATTCTTCAAACAAATGCTTCAAAAACAATCCTCCTACAGTAACAAATATTCATCTTGGATGGATTGCTTCTTGGAAATGGGCTTCGACAACCAAGAAGATATTTCAATCATATGTCCGAAATTGTTCTAGAGTATTGAACAGTCTTGCAGTTGAGTTTTCTCCATCATCTCACCTTGTATCTAACAGGGGGGAAGTGATGGTCATATGCAAGCTTCAAATCGACATCAAGCGATCTTGAGCCACAACTTGCCATACCATATTCAGATTTGTTGTTAGAGACAAAGATCCCCCTGAGCATGCCTTAGGTTGATGATAATCCTTAAACCATCTATGCGGGGTTGAGACATCTCTTCAAAGAATTGGGGACACTTCATCTAGTAGAAGACTTCAACTTCTTGCTACTTTTGGAAGAGTTCCAGAAATTGAATTAAGAATTCCATAGTTGGTGGTCATACTTAAACCATCACAGGTAGAGACTTCCCTTTCAAGGTTGAAGGTTTCCCTGTTCAAAACATCATGAGCACTTCCTCTAGCAGAGACCTCATCTTCTTGCCAGACTTGGAAGACTTTTGGGAACCACACTAAGCGTTGTTATGTTGGTTGTCATCCTTAAACCACCACCTTATACCAACATTTCATAGAGCACATTCAACCTAGTGTTGCCATGCATTTTTGCACATTTTGTATTACATCTCTCTTCTTTGACTCAGGCATACCCCTTCGGATTAATGGGGGGAATGTTGGACACCTAATCCTTTATGGGTTGGTGTGGAATGTGAACAACCACTAGAGTCCAAGGGACCAACTCGAATATGAATCCAAGGGTCACACCATGTACTATAAATGTATATCATGTCAATAATATATGCAACCTAATGCTTATCTTCTACATTAGCTATTTGCATTCCAAGTGAGTTTGGAACCATGCATGTTGGTCTAAGTCTCATCTAGAATTACATTCATAACAGTGTTTCTCATCCTGAACACATGCACTTGAACTTAAACACCAACAAACATCTATCTTATGTATGATTGACATCATTAACTTGTCGATTGATAAATGACAAAATAAAATACTTAGAAGTTCTTACATGTCAAATATAGATAGAACCTCACCAATACATCCCTATTTAAAATAATTCCCCCATATACAAACTATGACAACATATTCTTACTCACTAAAAAAAATCTCCACCTATGATACTTCCAAAGCTAATTGGGTGACTAGGAAATAGGGATGTATCCTTAATGAATCTTGTGTTAGGAGAAAAATTTATATGGAGACTCAAAATTAAAGCTAATGAATCATGGAAATAGCTTATTCATAAGAATTTTTTAAGTGGTCAAAGAGGCCCATGCATCATTCATCCTCCTTAAAACAAAGGGGGCTCCCAAATTAAGGAATTTCTAGTGACTTCAATTCCTTTAATTAGCTCCTAATGGACATGGATTCTTGGAAACCAAAAAAACATCAACATGTGGAGAGGGAACATAATGGGAAGCCCATATTTGGGATCAAAATATTTCTTTCTCCCCCTACATGAATGGTTGGTCTCTAATTGAAAATTCACCCATTATGAAAATTCAAAATGGTTTCACTACCTAGTGGAAAGGATGGCCTTGGGGCCATATCCTAGATAGGGCAAGTGAAATATGTAAGGAACTTGAATATTCCCTCATTGGATGCATCTTTATGATGCATTATAACTTAATTATCAAGGTTGTGGAAGTGATGCTTTTACTATAAAATAGTGATATGAGTCTTTGCTTTTTGCAAAGTAGGGCCTCCAAAGTCCAGGTTGTGGGTTAACATCAGGAATGTTTATTGTCTTCCTAAAATTGATATATTTTGTTGGAAATAGGCCCACAAAAAATATTACAACTAAAAAACTTTTCAAAAGAAGAATAATAGGGTCATGTTGGCGTATCCTATACATTAATGCTTAACAAACAATATATAATTTATTCTTGGAATGTCACTTATGTGTCTCGAATTGGAATTAACCAACATGGACTAACCTATATGCCCTTGATTACCTCATGCACTTGAAACTAGATCCTAGAGCTTGATTTTTAGGCCCCTAGCCCTATTTCCTGAGGAAAAACTCAAGGTGTTGTCACTAAAATGACAAGGGCTCAATCCTCTACGATTATGTGTTTTGGTCGGGCAACATTTAAATCATCTCTAAGGACTTGCATTTATTGTTGCATTTCTTTTAGAATATTAGGCCCAAAAAGGAACCTATTCATTGAATCATTGATCCAAACTTATACAGGAACACAATAGATTTCAAATATAAAACAAATGCAAAAATGTAGCAGAAATAAAACTTCATTTCATTAATATCAAAGCATTGAAATATTCTTACATACAGAATAAAAATAAAACTAGCTTTGGTGATGGTATCTTATCCCTGAGAAGAGATTTGGTGGCTACATGCCTCTGAAATTCGTTACAATGAGTCTCAAAAGAATATTTATTATTGAGAAACAATGTAGGACCCTAAACATAAAACAAACCTAACCCTAGGATATCAATTGTAAATTATGCGCCCCGATGGGGTAAATTGGTACATCAACTTCCTGGAACCGTAAATTTTACATGCAACCTTTGTTTTATGCTCCCAATACCTTGTTATAAATATATATTCAAGGACTAAAACATTCAACTATAAACATTAGGAAAGGACACAAATTTGATCACTTTCCAAAAAAACATCATTTAGGGCCTCAAAATGACTCTGGTAGTTGAGGACTTGCATAACTAAAAAAAATAGTAAGTGTGCTACACTTAAGGAAACTCAAAAATTTAAAGAAACAATGGCGGGAATTCAAGTGGAATGGACACGTGACCACTAATATCCTTTTGTATCAGTCCTTCGCCCTGAGGAAGAAATGGTTCCGATTGCGCTGAGTTCCTTCATGAGATGGGGAAACTTCTACTGAACTTGGTCGCTAGTGAGCCACTTTCCTTGCTAGAGGAGTTGGCCAGCCTTGAAAACCCAATACAATTCAGTCTTTTGTTGGTAAGTGTTGTTGATATGCATGTCCATGATCCTGTTAGAGTCGGTCTAGTTATCCCTCCATCAGAGGTCGAAGCTCTTTTTTGCATTTCATGTTTTAGGTGTCCCACCAGTTTTCATCAGTTGCATTTCGTTAGGCATACCATAACTCTGATGGAGTGGTCTGTGTCATTCATTCCCCTCGTGCATATCACTGCTGGTTTAGGATGAGTCATAAAGCTTCACAAGTCATTTTTAGTCATATTTTAAATTTTTAGGTCTAGGTCTAGGGTTTGAGTTAATTTAGTCTTGAAAAGTCTTAGAAGACCAGCAGGCCAGAGGGATGTCTTAGATAGATCATCACTTCAATAATTCTCACCATTGTACAGCTAAATAAGGACTTCTCTTCAAAACTCTGTTTTGAAGACAAGTCGCCACCTCATTTTTGTAAAAATTGTCAAAATTTTCAGTTATTCAATTGTTCAAGTGCAGCCCTTGCCTCCTTTGTTGAAGCATATCAGAGCTATCCCTGCAAAAAGTTATCAGAGAAAATCATCATTTCAACCTATTTTATGAAGGAAACCAAAAAGGTCAGAGCCTATTAATTTTGAAAAAGTGTCAACAACCAAACATAAGAAAAATGGGTTTTCATTGAGCAAAAATTAAAATGGATGCTATATCAAGTCATTTCTCCTCATTTGCAACTTATTCCACATTTTGAGAGCTAATAATATCATTCAAGGGCGATTTTGCAAGTTTGAGGCAAGTTTGTGAGTATTTGGGTCAGCTCCAGGGCGCGCGGCGCATCAGCATAGGCGCGCGGCGCATCAGGCCACTTTTTCCTGTGTAATTTAACACAGGCACAGCGCACTAAGAGCACGCGGCGCGTTGGGTAAAGCGCGCGGCGCATAGGGTTTGTGCCTGCAAATTCACCAAGAAATCGCTCAAATCACCTCTCCTCACGCCTAAATTCTCAGCTTTTTGATAAAAAGACAAAAGTCAACAGCCAACTTTTGGCACACAGTTTTATATCAGAAAATATATATATTCCAGCCACCTTGTTGTTAAAGAACATGTCAGAGACCGAGTCCGAATATGAGCAGGATTATGATAGTGACTCTACACCGGAGGTCATTGTGCCTAATGTGCCACAGAGGTATCACAAAGGTGGCAAGAGTGGACAGCATGTTAGGGAGGAGCCTACCTCTTTGGCTCAATTGCAAGCTTGCCCGCTTGCAATGGATTGTTTTCGGCGCCAAACATGTTACTAATATTGTGAGATGATCTCACAAACTCAGCATCATCGGGAATTGGTTCGTCTATTTGTCCTTAACTTACAGGATGGTCATGTGAACCTTGCCGGAGTGAATTTCACTTTGTCACCCGACACTATTTCTCAGGCCACCGGAATACCAAATGTGGGGGAGGAATGGAGTAAACGCCAGATGTTGGACAGATATTATTATGAGCCATATGTCAAGCCCGCATATATCAGACACTTGAGCGCGGCCTTTCCTTTCAGATACCTGAAAGATTAGTTTGCACCATTGATGAAACTCATCATTCGGTATTTCAGCTGTGAGGGCAGATTTTCACGTCTCTATGCGTACCATGTACGTTTGTTGATGCATTTCACACGGGTACGTATGATGAGCATTCCGTTTTTCATGTGCCGAAACATAGAGAGGATGGTACCCTTAGTACAGAGGAAGACCCCGGCACATCAGCACAGGAGCATTATCACTATGCATTGATCAAAACCATACTGATGCATCAGTTGGCACAGCAGGGTATTGCTTGGGAGGATTTCATCTCCCATGATTTCTTTTCCGCGCTACAGCCTCCTCCAGAGATCGTCCGTGATGAGGGAGGGCATTCATAGCAGTTTGACATTCATGAGACCGAGCATGTTGATGCTCCAGCATATGTGACATATCCGAAAGGCCCCAGGGCCTTATTTGCAGCTGCACGACGAGTACTTTCTCCACCCGGGGTGGAAGGGGTCTCGTTGACATCATCAGCAGAGTGAGTATTATCTCCACATCTTGTGGAAGGGGTCTCGCTTCCATCTACAGCACAGGTACAGAGTCATGACAGGGGCAAGAGACCCATGGTTGATGAGGGTCCTTCAGGAGTTCAGGATACCGATATCATTGATGTTGATGCTAGTTCGCCAACTCAGAGCTTAAGGAGATTATCTGAGAGCAAAGGGCCAAGAATGAGTCGCTACAAAAGAAATTGCAGGTGGCTAAATGGCTGATCAACTACTTAGAGTAGCGCAACAAGCAGTTGGAGGATGAGCATGAACTTTATGAGCTGCGCAAGATTCGTGAAGACTGGGAATTGGCTCGTAGGAGACCCGGTGATTTGACACCAATTGATCAGGAATCAATGCTTATCCTGGTGAACACTCACTTGGAAAAGTTGTTGGCGAAGGCAAACAAGGACAAGGACATGCTTCACCACATGAAGACTCACTATTGGGCTCGCATGCATGTTTGCAAAGCGAGAATGAAGGTCCTCAAAAGGCATTTGAGCAAAGCACAAAAACAACGCAAAAGGCTTGATCCGCTTCGAGTTTTGGCCGAGGCTTCACTAGTTGAGCATGATACATGATGGACGGTCTTCACTCCAATTTTGGGCAAATTTGGAGAAAATTTTGTCATTTCAAAATTTTTTGGCTTACGAAACAGGTTTTTGGGTTCTATGCGTCACGCTCAGCACGCGACCCACAAGATGGGGAGGTCCAAATCACAGGTGGCTTACATTTTGGATTTTTCATGATGAAATACACATGCTCAACAATTTCCAAGGCATTTCATCAAGTTTTGGGTGATCAAAAGCTCAAAAAACATCATGCAAATCACCTTTCTGCCACTTTTTGCATCAGCAGGTAGTACTTCTGGGAGAATTCACTTTTGGAGGGTCAAATGGAGACCAAATTGTAAAATGCCACTTGGGTTAGAAAGTAGACATCCAAGCCTTTCCAACAAGCCAACCTAAGCTCAATGTGGATTTCGGGAAGTGCCCCAAAAGTAGCTTCAAAGGCGCGCGGCGCACAGGGTGTTTTGGCTCAGTTTTCTTCCTCAGCTCAGCGAATCAAGCCAGTTTCACCTGTTTTGACTTGTGATAGGATTTTTCACCCTCCTTGATGTAATTATTGGATATTTATGTTGTTATGACACTTATTTACCTATTATATATGATTCATTCATAAAATATCAAAAATGTAATGAATGAATTGGTTTCCTAGCTTATAGAGGCAAGTTGTTTTGACTGCCTAGATTGTAGTGCTTAGTTTAGAATTGGTTGAAATGGCTCCTAGGATGATGAGCTCGACCCTTAGAGGCAAGGTAATGTGTTAGATTGCCTATATTATGTATTTTCTTAGTAATTTTCAGGGTTGGACTCTTGGGAATAGCTTGACACTATATTGTACATATCTTATCAGCATTTTTGGCAAAGGAAAGACCAGGGTTTTGCAGCACTATTTGGGATCCATGTGGCTTTATGTGTTGATGATGTTTTTCTCTCCGTACTTATAAGTTGTGTATTTGGATCACTATCTCTATTGAATCTTCTTTTATTAAACAAATTAAGTGTTAAGGTAGAATCCATGAAATTGCTATGCTCTGCCTTTAAATTCGTTTAATCTTCTATGTTTTCTTCAGTTTAAGGAGAATCCTTGAGGCTCCCTTTCTCTCCTTAGCCCCTCACCAGTCTGATCTACCCATCTCACCTACTTTAAGGCATCAAAACAATCGCCTATCTTGACCCAAGTAGACCTCTGCAAAAATTGTGCCTCATCCCCGCACCTAAATTTGCCTTTCCCTTGTTTTCAACAAAATTATCAAAACTCAATTGTAAACTCTTTATACTTCATACCTAGCCTAAAATCAGTCATCAATTCAGTCATCTCGAGCCATTTCGATTATCTTTTGCTGAGTTTGACCCGGAGAGAGCCCTCTTTTGTCCTCGTAGGGCTAGCTACGAAGCTGAGCGTGGTTTGATGTGGCCTTGAGTCTTACTTTATTTCAGCCTAAGGCAGATTTGAGCGCTAACATAGTGGCGACCATACTGGGGAAAAATCTCAAATGGTTTTCTTGTTGATGAGTTTGTTTCACAAGTCTTAGACGGAGTCTGAAGTCACGCAAGGTAGCTTTCGAAACGCTCTTGCTATGCATAAGCGGAGGTAGATAAATGTTGCTTCATTCGATCTCCAGTTAGCTTGTGAAACTTTGATTTTCAGATCACCCCAGTACTTTTGATCGTTCTAGACCTTTGGATGATTGAGTCTAGCAAACGATTGGCTGAATTATTTTAATTCCTTTGATCGTCTGATAAGCACACTGGCTTCAAAAAGACATACAAGAGCTAATCCAGATCTGAATCCACCTCCTATTTACGAAAATCCAAATTTGATTCGAAAAATCCTCCGTCAAGAAAGCTCAGCGACTCCTTTGGTTAAATCTCATTCATGTCCCGCAATTTGTGAATACCTTGAAGAACTTCCTTTCGACACAAGGTTTGAATTGTCATTGTTTAAAACCAAGTCTGAAAACGCTCTCGATTCTATTGTTCCAAATCCTGACTTTGTTGCAGCTCTAGAATTTGAAAGGCACAATAAATTAATTGACAATTTTATCTTGAGGCACCTTCAGACCAGCATCCAAGCGGCCAATCTTGCTGAGTTCTTAGAAGTCGTATCTGCAAACATTGGATCCATCGTCACGGCATCTACCTCTAGAATTCCTACTGAACCGCCTTTCATTCCTACCATTCATGTGCAGCCCATAATTACTTACTCTGAATCTGCAGCTAATTCCCCTTCTTCATCTCACATTGCTTCTCCTCCGCATACACCTCCTCATACTCCCCATACAGTAGCGACATCCACTCCGCCAACAACAGCTAGAGTAAATCCACCTAGAGTAATGGCTACTCGCTTTGCACCTCTTGCTTTACCTCAGCAATTGCATGATATTTTCGCGGATTATCAGAGTAAGATTCCATTATTTGATGGCACTCCTCAAAGTGTGTCCACTCAACAGCACATAGACAAAATGACAATTTTTTATGATTTATATGAGATTGATGAAGAGGATGTAACTATGCGATTGTTTGTACAAACATTCGGAGGAGAGGTAAGAAAATGGTTCAGAGGCTTGGGAGCTAGAAGTATACCTACGTTGGCTAAAATTCAGAAGCAGTTTCTAGATCGTTGGGAACTTAGAAAGGATTCGCTTCAGATCAATGTCGAGTACAATAATATCAAACGCAATCATGGTGAGTCTGTCCAAGACTACATTATCAAGTTCAATACAGTTTATAATGCTATTCCGGATGATTTAAGGCCATCTAGAAAATCAGCTCTTCTCAAATTCCCGGATGGATTTGATCCGGAGATGGCCTATTCATTACGGGATAGAGATCCGCCTACTTTAGAGGATATGCAAAAGATTACTGTCAATGTTGAGGAAAATCTGAACGACAAGAGAGCACGTTTGAAGGCAGAGAAAAGAATGACTATAAAGGAAGAATCTACATCATCAGAACCACCTTGGCTTCGTGAGATGTTCAAAAGACTGAACCTTGACAAATTAGAACTGCAGATTCATAATCCAAATTACCGTGGCCAACAATAACCTCAGTACAGAATTAAGCAGCGTGAACCAAGAGTACAAGAGCCGGCAGCCCAGCAACCAATCAAGACTCCTCTTTTGCAGAATTTTGTGAGTCAAGATTCAGATGAAGATGTTGATGTAGTAGGGGACCAAAACCACTTCTTTACTCCTGATGATATGCCTATTTACATCACCAAAGAAGAAGAGTATGGAGAAAGTTCAGGCGCCCAGCAAGATGAAGATTTTATCTTAGCTAATGATGCAGATTTAGATGATTACCAAAGAGGATATTTGAATGCCTTGTCCACTCAACAGAAGCAGTATTCATTGAGAAACCGAGATGTTCCTATCAATCCCATTCAGAAAAGAAAGGAAGCTACAGCACCAAAGACGGATTCACCAATACCACCGAAGAAAGGAAAAGGGACAATTGATCCCACAACTAGCAAGATATTAGCAGCAGAAAGGACGAATCAGGCAGCTATAATCAAAGATAGGAGAGAGGTTCCGGTAAAAGAAGTCAAAAAAGTTTCAGCATTTAGCTTGGAAAATGAAATTTCCAAATTAAAAATATCTATTCCTTTGACTGAAATCATGAAAAACAACACCTACCGAGGTCAAGTCTCTAAAATTCTGAATTTTGATCCCATGTTGGACACGGTGAATGTTGAAGATGATCAGCCAGAATTGATTTTTGGACCAGCATTGGATGGTCAGTCCCCTGATAGTGATGTTCCTCCCTTTTATATCAGTTTGAGATTGCATGAATATGTTTTGCGTAATGCCATGTTTGATTCGGGTGCTTCGCACAATTTGATGCCAAAGGAGATCATGGAGAAGCTGGGGTTAGACATTACCAGAAAATATCATGATTTGTATTCATCTGATTCTAGCCGTGTGAGATGTATCGGGCTCATTAAAGATTTGGTTGTTAGCTTAGACCAAATCCCAGCAAAGAATGTCTTGATGGATGTGGTGGTGGCAGACATTCCTCCACGTTTTGGTATGCTACTTTCAAGATCTTAGGGAGCTAAGTTGAAGGGTACTCTACAATTATACTTTTTTTATGCCACAATTCCAGTCTTTGGTCAAATGAGAAAGCTATATCGAGAGCAAAAGATGAAATACATGATAACTAGCAAAGAGAAGCCAACCAATCACCCTGTAAATTATGTACATACAGATTTGGAGTCGTTTGTTTTATTTACTGATAGTTTTAATGATCTAGATAGTCATTTAGTTCAGGCGGAAGATATACCAGAGATCACCGAAAATTTTAGAGAAATTCTACAAAAGGAAAGAGGAGAAAATCAAGCTACCATGGAGCAAACAGCTGAAGATAAGGGGCAGCAAACAGAAAAATCAGAGGCAATACAATTTCAGCACTTGGAGGAGGATGAAGATGGTCTTTGGACCAAGGATTTCGATGGCGCAGTAGGTAGTGATGGTGATGGTATTGGCATGTGGATTCGAAGTCCTTTTTCTGCTCAAGATAAAGTTCCAAGCAAGGTGAGAGTATGTTCCTATAAACTAGCATTTGATTGTTCAAATAATGAGGCGGAATATGAGGCTCTCATTGCTGACCTAGAAATTCTTAGAAAGCTGAAAACGAAGAAGATTGCAGTCTATGGTGATTCTGAGTTGGTGATAAAGCAAGTTAAGGGTGAGTTTCATGCCAAATATCCTCGCATGAGGGCATATCGAAATGCAGTCTTAGATATTTTGAAGTTGCTTTCTGATCATACCTTGACATGTGTGCCTCGCCTACAAAATGGTGTTGCTGATGGACTTGCTAAGGCAGCAAGAAACTTAAAAATTCCAATGACTTCTAGCAACAAATTTGAGATTCATGTGAAGCATCGTCCCACCGTTCCAGACAACCAGCGATGTTGGCAAGTTTTTCAAGATGATGAAGAGATCAATGAGTTTCTACAAAATAAGGGTAAGTTCAAAGATTCCTCAATAGATACTGAAAATGATGATGGTGATGACAATATACAAGTAAATCAAATGGATGTGTTGCAACTTAAGGAAAACATTATTCCTAAGGGATTGATTCCATTAGAAGAGCTATTTGACCAAGATGATGTGGCCCGCAAACCGACATTGAGACCGACTGAAAAGGGTGTTGAAGAGGTAAACATTGGGACAGCTGAAAATCCCAAGATGGTTAAGCTATCAAGGTCATTGTCACCAAAGGTAAAAGCTGAATATATGAAATTGTTGTCTTTATTTTCTGATGTTTTTGCTTGGGATTACTCAGATCTTAAAACATATGACACAAACTTCATTCAACATACTATTCCTATTAAGCCAAATCAGAAGCCTTTTCGTCAAAAGTTGAGGAGAATCAATCTGAAGCTGCTGCCATCAATTGAGAAAGAGGTAAATAGATTTTATAAGTCAAGAATCATTGTGCCTATCCGATTTTCAGATTGGATATCAAACTTGGTGCCCGTAAGGAAGAAGACAGGTGAGATTCGTTTATGCATTGACTTCAGAAATTTGAATAAGGTGTCTTTAAAAGACAATTATCCACTGCCCAAAATGGATCATATATTGCAGCGAGTAGTTGGAGCATCAAGGATGTCACTACTTGACGATTATTCAGGATACAATCAGATTTTAGTGCATGAAGATGACCGTGAGAAGACAGCGTTCACCACTCCATGGGGAACATTTCATTATGCAAAGATGCCTTTTGGTTTGACAAATGCAGGAGCCACTTTTCAGCGGGCAATGGACGTAGCTTTCGCCAATGAGAAAGATGTATTTTTAGTGGTTTATCTTGATGACTTAACCGTGTTTTCAAATTCTGATGAGGAACATTTTTATCATTTGAAAATTGTTTTCCAAAAGTGCAGAAAATTTGGCATATCGCTGAATCCGAAAAAGAGTCTTTTTGCCATGGATGAGGGCAAACTTCTTGGTCACATCATATCTAAAGATGGCATCCATGTTGATCTTGCACGTGTTGAAGCCATTCAGCAAATTGAACAGCCCCGAAACAAGAAAGAAATTCAGTCCTTCAATGGTAGACTGAATTGTCCGCGTCGCTTCATTCCAAATCTAGCAGAGCATCTTAGAGAGATCACAAGCATGCTCAAGAAGGACAGTCAGGTAAAGTGGACCAAAGAGGCGGTCAAATCATTTAATTTAGTGAAGTTAGCTCTTTCTTTAGCTCCTATTTTTATCAGTCCCGACTACACTTAGGATTGTATTTTGTTCTCATTTGCTTCTAAGCACACTTTGGTAGCGGTACTAATGCAGAAGAGAGAAGGTGTTGAAAAGCCCATTGCTTTTTCAGTCGCATTATTAGAGATGGAGCATTGAAAAATAACATCATTGAGAAGCAATCACTTGCGCTTGTTAAGGCCTTGAAATATTTCCGTGTATATATTGCATTCACATATTCTAGCTTATGTTCCTAACGCAGCGGTTAAAGATATTTTAGTACAGGCATATCTAGAAGGTAGAAGGGGTAAGTGGATTGCTGCGTTGTTAGAGTATGATGTAGAGATTAAACCAACCAAGTTGATCAAAGGTCAAGGACTCGCCAAGCTAATGGCTAAAACAAATCTGCAAGTTCTAGACATAAATTTGATTGCTGCCATGTCCGATGAAGATGAGGAGAACCCATCCATTCAGGTATCTGAAATGTTTCTTTCCTCTCCTTGGTACGCTGACATTTTATATGTACTTCAGCATTTATCTTCACCTCCTGGAATGCCGAGAAACAGAAGTAGAACATTGAAATTGAAGGCTGCAGAATTTTGCATACTAGATTCAGCATTGTTTTGGAAAGATCCTGGTGGAATGTTATTAAATTGTTTGGTCGAGGAGGAAACCAAAAGAGTCGTGGACGATTTTCATAGAGGAGACTGTGGGGGTCATCTGTTTTGGAAGACTACAGCAAACAAGATTCTAAGGGCAGGATATTATTGGACTTCATTATTTTCAGATGTATATAAGGCTATCAAAAATTGTCATGAATGCCAAATTTTTCAAGGAAAGCAGAAGCTCCAGCCTTTGCCTCTCAAACGAATTGAAGTTAGCGCACCTTTTCAGCAGTGGGGATTGGATTTCAATGGTGAAATTCATCCGACATCATCAGGACAGCATCGATGGATATTGACAGCCACAGACTACTTCACAAAATGGATTGAAGCAATTCCTACTCGACAAGCTACGGATGCGGTAATTATTTCTTTTCTTGAGACCAATATTTTGTCACGTTTTGGATGTCCAAGTAAGTTAATCACAGATAATGCAGCAGCGTTTAAGTCAAAAATAATGATTGAGTTTTGCTATAAGTACAATATTAGCTTGGGACATTCAACCGCATACCACCCTCAAGGAAATGGATTAGCGGAGTCATCTAATAAATCTTTGGTCAATATCATTAAGAAATTGTTGAAAATCAGCAAAAAGGGATGGCACAAGAAGTTGATAAATGCATTATGGGCTGATAGGGTGAGTTAGAAAAAGTCTATTGGCATGTCTCCTTTCGAGTTGGTGTACGGAACAGACACGGTTTTTCCCACTTCGCTTGTTGTCCCGGTAGTCAAATTGCTTCAAGAAGCGGGTAGTGAGGAAGATCCTATGCAAAGAAGGATTAATCAGATTATTCATTTGCAGCAGACACGGGAGGAGGTATTTCAAAACACTTGCAAGTTGCAGGAGCGCATCAAAAAGATTTATGACCGGAAAGAAAAGGCGGATACATTTCAGCTAGATGAGGTTGTTTTGAGGTGGGATGCTCATCATGAAGACAAGGGAAAACATGGAAAATTTGAAAATTTATGGAAGGGTCCTTACAAGATTGCAGCATATCGCGGCCAAAATGCTTTCCTTCTCAAAGAGATGAATGGAGATGAATATCCTGGAGGGCCGATCAATGGTCGGCTGTTAAAGAGATACTACTTCTAAATATTTTCTGCTCATTTCATTATCATTGTACATATCATTTTACTTTGGTTCTATTTCACATGTACACTAACTTATCATCTTCAGTTTGGAGCCCGAGGTGAAGGCTATAATTCTGAAAATGAAAGTTAGTTAGTCTAAGTTTGTCAAGTCAGTTGTCAAAATCTTTAACTTCGAGTTTAGTTTTGTCAATGCAATTTTTGTTTTTTCAGTCAAATTCTCAAGATTTTGTGTCGGAATAATGACTCCATTGCCCAATGGATGAAGGCACTGTCTAGCTCTTATAGAGATCTGCGGTTCTTAGCATCTCCAAGGAGCTACCATCCCCATTGGAGCCAATGTTAGAGTCGGTCTAGTTATCCCTCCATCAGAGGTCAAAGCTCTTTTTTGCATTTCATGTTTCAGGTATCCCACCAGTTTTCATCAGTTGCATTTCATTAGGCATACCATAAATCTGATGGAGTGGTCTGTGTCATTCATTCCCCTTGTGCATATCACTGCTGGTTTAGGATGAGTCATAAAGCTTCACAAGTCATTTTTAGTCATATTTGAAATTTTTAGGTCTAGGTCTAGCGTTTGAGTTAATTTAGTCTTGAAAAGTCTTAGAAGACCAACAGGCAAGAGGGATGTCTTAGATAGATCATCACTTCAATAATTCTCACTATTGTACAGCTGAATAAGGACTTCTCTTCAAAACTCTATTTTGAAGACAAGTCACCACCTCATTTTTGTAAAAATTGTCAAAATTTTCAGTTCTTCAATTGTTCAAGTGCAGCCCTGGTCTCCTTTGCTAAATCATATCAGAGCTATCCCTGCAAAAAGTTATCAGAGAAAATCATCATTTCAACCTATTTTATGAAGGAAACCAAAAAGGTCAGAGCCTATTAATTTTGAAAATGTGTCAACAACCAAACATAAGAAAAATGGGTTTTCATTGAGCAAAAATTAAAATGGATGCTATATCAAGTCATTTCTCCTCATTTGCAACCTATTCCACATTTTGAGAGCTAAGAATATCATTCAAGGTATATTTTGCAAGTTTGAGGCAAGTTTGTGAGTATTTGGGTCAGCTCCAGGGCGCGTGGCGCATCAGCATAGGCGCGCGGCGCATCAGGCCACTTTTTCCTGTGTAATTTAACACAGGCGCGGCGCACTCAGAGCGCACGGCGCGTTGGGTAAAGCGCGCGGCGCATAGGGTTTGTGCCTACAAATTCACCAAGAAATCGCTCAAATCACCTCTCCTCATGCCTAAATTCTCATCTTTTTGATAAAAAGACAAAAGTCAACAGTCAACTTTTGGCACACAATTTTATATCAGCAAATATATATATTCCAGCCACCTTGTTGTTAAAGGACATGTCAGAGACCGAGTCCGAATATGAGCAGGATTATGATAGTGACTCTACACCAGAGGACACTGTGCCTAATGTGCCACAGAGGTATCACAAAGGTAGCAAGAGTGGACAGCATGTTAGGGAGGAGCCTACCTCTTTGGCTCAATTGCAAGCTTGCCCGCTTGCAATGAATTGTTTCGACGCCAAACATGTTACCAATATTGTGAGATGATCTCACAAACTCAGCATCATCGGGAATTGGTCCATCTATTTGTCCTTAACTTACAGGATGGTCATGTGAACCTTGCCGGAGGGGATTTCACTTTGTCACCCGAAACTATTTCTCAGGCCACCGGAATACCAAATGTGGGGGAGGAATAGAGTAAACGCCAGATGCTGGATAGATATTATTATGAGCCATATGTCAAGCCCGCATATATCAGACACTTGAGTGCAGCCTTTCCTTTCAGATACCTGAAAGATGAGTTTGCACCATTGATGAAACTCATCATTCGGTATTTCAGCTGTGAGGGCAGATTTTCACGTCTTTATGCGTACCATGTACGTTTGTTGATGCATTTCACACGGGTACGTATGATGAGAATTCCGTTTTTCATGTGCCGAAACATAGAGAGGATGGTACCCTTAGTACAGAGGAAGACCCCGGCACATCAGCACAGGAGCATATATCACTATGCATTGATAAAAATCATAGTGATGCATCAGTTGGCACAACAGGGTATTGCTTGGGAGGATTTCATCTCCCGTGATTTCTTTTCCACACTACAGCCTCCTCCAGAGATCGCCCATGATGAGGGAGGGCCTTCACAGCAGTTTGACATTCATGAGACCTAGCATGTTGATGCTCCAGCATATGTGACATATCAGAAAGGCCCCAGGGCCTTATTTGTAGCTGCACGACGAGTACTTTCTCCACCCGGGGTAGAAGGGGTCTCGTTGACATCATCAGCAGAGCGAGTATTATCTCCACATCATGTGGAAGGTGTCTCACTTCCATCTACAGCACAGGTACAGAGTGGGGACAGGGGCAAGAGACCCATGGTTGATGAGGATCCTTCAGGAGTTCAGGATACCGGTATCATTAATGTTGATGCTAGTTCGCCCAACTCAGAGCTTAAGGAGATTATCCAAGAGCAAAGGGCCGAGAATGAGTCGCTGCAAAAGAAATTGCAGATGGCTAAATGGGTGATCAACTACTTAGAGCAACGCAACAAGCAGTTGGATGATGAGCATGAACTTTATGAGCTGCGCAAGATTCGTGAAGACCGGGAATTGGCTCGTAGGGGACCCGGTGATTTGACACCAATTAATCGGGAATCAATGCTTATCCGGGTGAACACTCACTTGGAAAAGTTGTTGGCGAAGGCAAACAGGGACAAGGACATGCTTCACCACATGAAGACTCACTATTGGGCTCGCATGCATGTTTGCAAAGCGAGAATGAAGGTCCTCAAAAGGCGTTTGAGCAAAACACAAAAACAACACAAAAGGCCTGATCCGCTTCGATTTTTGGCCGAGGCTTCACTAGTTGAGCATGATACATGATGGAGGGTCTTCACTCCAATTTTGGGCAAATTTGGAGAAAATTTTGTCATTTCAAAATTTTTTGGCTTACGAAACAGGTTTTTGGGTTCTATGCGTCGCGCTCAGCACGCGACCCACAAGATGGGGACGTCAAAATCATATGTGGCTTACCTTTTTGGATTTTTCATGATGAAATACACATGCTCAGCAATTTCCAAGGCATTTCATCAAGTTTTGGGTGATCAAAAGCTCAAACAACATCATGAAAATCACCTTTCTGCCACTTTTTGCATCAGCAGGTAGTACTTCTGGGAGAATTCACTTTTGGAGGGTCAAATGGAGACCAAATTGGACAATTCCACTTGGGTTGGAAAGTAGACATCCGTGCCTTTCCAACAAGCCAACCTGAGCTCAATTGGGATGCCAGGAAGTGCCCCAAACGTAGCTGCAAAGGTGTGTGGCGCACAGAGTGTTTTGGCTCAGTTTTCTTCCTCAGCTCAGCGAATCAAGCCAGTTTCACCTATTTTGACTTGTGATGGGATTTTTCACCCTCCTTGATGTAATTATTGGATATTTATGTTATTATGACACTTATTTACCTATTCTAGATGATTCATTCATAAAATAGGAAAAATGTAATGAATGAATTGGTTTCCTAGCTTATAGAGGCAAGTTGTTTTGACTGCCTAGATTGTAGTGCTTAGTTTAGAATTGGTTGAAACAGATCCTAGGATGATGAGATCGACCCCTAGAGGCAAGGGAATGTGTTAGCTTGCCTATATTATGTATTTTCTTAGTCATTTTCAGGGTTGGACTCTTGTGAATAGCTTGACACTATATTGTACATATCTTATCAGCATTTTTGGAAAAGGAAAGACCAGGGTTTTGCAGCACTATTTGGGATCTATGTGGCTTTATGTGTTGATGGTGTTTTTCTCTCCATACTTGTAAGTTGTGTATGTGCATCACTATCTCTATTGAATCTTCTATTATTAAACAAATGAAGTTTTAAGGTAGAATCCATGACATTGCTATGCTCTGCCTTTAAATTTGTTTAATCTTCTATGTTTTCTTCAGTTTAAGGAGAATCCTTGAGACTTCCTTGCTCTCCTTAGCTCCTCACCAGTCTGATCTACCCATATCACTTGCTTTAAGGCATCAAAACAATCGCCTATCTTGCCCCAAGTAGACCTCTGCAAAAACTGTGCCTCATCCCCGCACCCAAATTTGCCTTTCCCTTGTTTTCAACAAAATTATGAAAACTCAATTGTAAAATCTTTGTACTTCATACCATCAATTCGGTCATCTCGAGCCATTTCTATTATCTTTTGCCGAGTTTGACCCGGAGAGAGCCCTCTCCTGTCCTCGTAGGGCTAGCTACGAGACTGAGCGTGGTTTGATGTGGCCTTGAGTCTTGCCTTATTTCAGGCTAAGGCAGATTTGAGCGCCAACAGATCCAATCAGTTGTGGCCTACTGCATGTAGTTGGGGTTTACCTCTGTTGGTGTGAGTTGTTCTGCAATGTATGATGTGTCCAGTAATGGTGGAAAGTATGGCCGAAGTGTTGGGTTGTGTTCTATTCTTTCCACGATTAGCGCACATATTTAAATGAGGGGTTAGAGGGGGGGCTGAGCCCCCCCATTCGTTGCGCCGATTGTGTAGCAGGAGGGGTCACATGGGGTTTGAGGGGTGTAGGTAACCCCACTCTATGGGGTTCGGGGCAGCGCCCCAGAAAATTTTGGTTTTGGACCCTATGTTAGGTTGGGTGGACCCACCTATGGTTTTGTGCATGATTTTCGCACATGGTTTTCGAAGCGATGGTTTTCGGTCCATAGTATTGGATTCTTCAACATGTATAAATATGTTTTATAATATTTAAAGGAACAAAATGAAAAATCCGGTTGGTAGTCCCAGTTTTGGGATCCTTGGTAAAATCTCTATGTATATGTGTTTTATGTGTTATGCTCTCACATTCTTTATTTTCTGTGTTTTAGAATTCGTATGCAGGTAACTTCTGTATGGGGTTAAAACCTACATTTGGTATCAGAGCTATTTTGGCTTCAAGGGGACACCTTTGTTGTTGAGGGGTTTTGCTCTAGCCTGTGGTAGACCCTGTTCAGTGGGAGATCTATGGGATCAATTTTGGTGGTGAAGGAAGAAGGTGAGTAGTGGAAAGATAGAGATCGAGAAATTTAATGGTCAAAGTTTTGAGTTGTGGAAACTCAAGATGGAGGATCTGTTGGTGGATAAAGATCAATGGATCATGGTAGATCCAAGTACTAAACTAATGGGAGTGTCCGATGAAGAATGGAAGAGTTGGAGCAGAAGGCTAAGAGCATAATATGATTATGTCTCAGATTTAGTATTGCTTAATGTATCAGGGGAAGATACAGTGAAGGCTTTGTGGGACAAGTTATGGACTTTGTGCCAATCTAAGTCTCTGGTGAGTAAACTATTCCTACGAAAGAAGCTCCATAACCTGAGGATGAAAGATGGAGACTCAGTGTTAGAGCATGTGAATGTATTTAACATAATGATAAGTCAGTTATTATCTGTTGATATTAAAATTATAGATGAAGATAAGTGCATCAGTTTGTTGTGTTCTCTACCAGATTCGTGGGATAGTCTGGTTATTGCAATAGGTAGCAATGCAACCTGAGGATGAAAGATGGAGACTCAGTGTTAGAGCATGTGAATGTATTTAATATAATGATAAGTCAGTTATTATCTGTTGATATTAAAATTATAGATGAAGATAAGTGCATCAGTTTGTTGTGTTCTCTACCAGATTCGTGGAATAGTCTGGTTATTGCAATAGGTAGCAATGCAACTACCTTGCAGCCTGATGAAGTAATCTTATCCTTGCTAACAGAGGAGATGAGATGGAAAAATGTGGAGAGCCAGAATAGTGATGCTTTGTCTGTACAAGGATGGTCCTAGAATAGAAACAAAAATCAGTCATCGAGTGGGAGATCTAAATCTAGAGGAAGATCTAAATCTCCAGGAAAACCTGTAAAGATGGTGTGCTGGAAATGCGGAAAGAAAGGGCGCGACAAAAGGGACTATAAATCTAAAGCTCGTGATAAAGGAAATGGATCTAATGATGCTCCTTTTGCAAAGGGAAAAACCACCTCAGATGAAGGTGGGGATGTGTATTTGGCTTCTTCAAGTACACATGTAGATCAGGAGGCATGGTTGATTGACTCAGGTGCATTGTTTCACTTCACTCCCCATAGAGAGTGGTTTTGCGAGTATGAGAAATACGATGGTGGTGATGTCTTCTTAGGTGATGATAGGAAAAAGAGAATTGTTGGTCACAGAAAAGTAAAGTTGAAGTTGCAAGGTGGAAGGGTTAGAACACTTCTGGGTGTTTTGCATATTCATGCATTCGCCAGAAATCTAATTTTTGTAAGCAAGTTGGATTATGCAGGTGTAAAAACAATGTTTGAGAAGGATACCTTCAAGATGGTTCGGGGAGCACTGGGATTGATGCGGGGAGTTCGGATTGGAACTCTGTAAAAGATGCAAGCTATCACGGTTATTGATGGGTGCAATAGTTTTGTGGTTCCTAAAAGTGAAGCAGAAAATCTAGTGGTCTTTCGAGAGATAACCATGTTGTGGCATCAAAGGCTTGGACATATTGGAGAGAAGGGCCTTCAAATATTTCATATTAAAGGTATGTTAGAAGGTATGAGTAATAGCTCTCTAGATTTTGATTTTCTGAAAATTGTGTATATGGTAAACAGAATCAGGTGAGTTTCCCCTCTGGTGGTAAGAGGGCGAAACAGATATTAGAGCTTGTCCAAAGTGACGTGTTTGGACCTGTGAAGGTTCCATCACTGGGTAATTATGTGTACTATGTATCATTTATAGATGACTTCTAAAGGAATACATGGATATATTTCCTTAAGAAGAAATCTGAATTCTTTGATAGGTTTAAATAATTTAAGGCTCTGGTGGAAAACCAGACAGAGAAGAAGATAAAGGTGCTGAGGACAGATTTTGGTGGAGAGTTTTGCAGTAAGGAATTTGAAGAATTCTGTAAGAAGTGTGGTATAGTACGGCAGAAGACTACTCCATATACACCTCAGCGAAATGGAGTTGCAGAACGAATGAACAAGACGTTGATGGAAAGGGCAAGAAGCATGCTCAATGGTGCCAGATTAGGAGAGGAACTTTGGGCAAAGGCGGTGGAGAATGCATGTAACTTGGTCAACAGGTCACCTTCATTAGCATT
Organism: Pinus taeda; assembly: GCA_000404065.3. NCBI lineage: Eukaryota > Viridiplantae > Streptophyta > Pinopsida > Pinales > Pinaceae > Pinus > Pinus taeda. Next base: position 255,307 of record APFE031244234.1, read on the forward strand.
AGAGGAGAAGACTCCGCAAGAGGTGTGGACTGATAAGAAACCCTCTCTTTCACATCTGAGGGTATTTGGATGTGATGCATATGTACACCTTCCAAATGAGAAAAGAAAAAAGCTGGATAGTAAATCTGACAAGTGCATATTTATTGGGTATAAGGATGGTTTTAAGGGTTATAAGCTTTGGAACCTAGTAAGAAGGAAGGTTGTGTACAATCGAGATGTGGTGTTCAGAGAGGTGAAAGATGTTATTAAACATGAAGTCCAACTAAAGGAACCTAAGAAGATATAGTTTGAGCTAAAGGAGGAAGTATCAGACTCTATAGTAGAGGAGGAATCAGAAGATGAAGAGCCACAAACTCTGGGTGTAAGAAGATCAGTTTGAGAAAGAAGGCAGCTAGAAAGGTATAGTCCATTTTCTTTCTGTTTAAATTTTTCTTTATCTATTACTGGTGATGATCCCAAAATTGTGAAGGAATCAATAGATTTAGAGGATGGAAAACTCTGGAAAGAGAACATGGTTGATGAAATGGCATCTTTGCACAAAAATGAGGTTTGGTATCTGGTGTAGTTTCTAGCAGCAAATGGGTGTTCAAGAAGAAGACAAATGCAGAAGGAAAGGTGGATAAATACAAAGCTCGGTTGGTAGAAAAGGGTTATTTCTAGGTGCCGAGAATTGATTTTGGTGATATTTTTTCTCCTGTTGCCAAGGTAACTTCTATTAGATTACTGTTATCTGTTGCTTTTACTTTTGATTTTGAGGTAGAACAGATGGATGTGAAGACAAAATTTCTTCACAGGGATCTGGAAGAGGAGATCTACACGAAGAAACCTGAAGGTTTTGTGGTGAAGGGTAAGAAAGAACTGGTATGCAAGTTAAAGAAGTCTGTGTATGGGTTAAAACAATCACCAAGGATGTGGTATCAGAAATTTGATACATTTATATGGGGACTTGGCTTCACCAAAAGCAAAGGAGATCACTGTGTGTATTTTAAATTAATTGGTGAGTGTTTTATTTAGCTGGTCTTGTATGTTGATGATATGTTGCTGGTTGGAAATGACAAATAAATCATCCAGGATCTGAAGACCCAATTGTCCTCCAAATTCGACATGAAAGATCTTTGTACTGCAAACTATACTTTGGGCATGGAAATTAAAAGAGATTGGGGAAAGAGGATGCTTTGGTTAAACCAAAGGAAGTATGCTGAGAAAATACTACAGAGGTTTAATATGCAGGACAGTAAACAGTGAAGGTTCCTATTCATGTAGGTGTAAAGTTATCTACTAAATAGTGTCCCAAGACACAAGAAGAGGAAGAGGATATGTCATGTGTTCCATATGCAATTGCAATCGGCAGCGTGATGTATGAAATGTTCTATACTATATAGACATTGTATATGCAGTGGGAGTATTGAGTAGGTTTATGTCAAAACCAGGGAAGGAGCATTGGACAGCAGTGAAGCGGGTTTTCAAGTATTTAAATGGAACTAGTGATTATGGTTTTTGGTACCAAGGAAGACCAGGATTGGATAGAGTTTTGGATATCCATGACTTTGTTGATGCAGACTGGGCTAGAGATTTGGATCAGAGAAGATCTACAAGTGGGTATGTGTTTAACCTATTTGGAGGTGCAATTAGTTGGATGAGTAAGAAACAATTTGTAGTGGCACTATCAACTACAGAGGCAGAATACATAGCAGCCACTCATGCAAGCAAGGAAGCAATTTGGTTGCAGAGATTGTGTTCAAGTATGGGGTTAGTACAGGGAGCTATAAGGATAGAATGTGATAGCCAAAGTGCAATTTTGTTGGCAAAGAACCTTGCATATCATTCAAAGACAAAGCACATTGTTGTTCAGTATCACTTTGTGAGGGATATGATAGAAGACAAAAAGGTGTTGCTGGTAAAGATGGATGTTGTGAAGAATGTTGTAGATGCATTGACAAAATCTGTGAGCTCTGAGAATTTCTATTGGTGTAGAGAAGCAATGGGCATTGCAGGGATGGATAAATGACTAAGCTCTCTTGTGGCCCCTTGTGGAAAGAAAACAACAAGTAGGATAATGTTGGGTTGTGTTATATTCTTTCCATGACTAGCCCATGTAGTTAAATGGGGGTTTAGAGGGGGGGTGGAAACCCCCCCTTTTGTTGCACCGATTGCGTAGTGGGAGGGGTCATAGGGGGTTTAAGGGGTGTAGGTAACCCCACTCTACGAGGTCCAGGGCAGCACCCCGGAAAATTTTGGTTTTGGACCCTATGTTAGGTTAGGCGGACCCACCTATGGTTTTGTGCATGATTTTTGCACATGGTTTTGGATGCAATGGTTTTCGGTCCATGGTTTTGGACGTGATGGTTTTCGGTCCACAGTATTGGATGCTTCGGCATGTATAAATATGTATTGTAACATTGAAAGGAACATAATGAAAAATCAAGCTGGTAGTCCCAGTTTTCGGATCCAGGGGAAAATCTCTGTGTATATGTGTTTTATGTGTTATGCTCTTGCATTGTTTATTTTCTGTGTTTTAGAATTCGTATGCAAGTAATTTATGTACAAGGTTAAAACCTACATGAAGGTGGTCCACATTGAACACTGTGTGCAGGCCAACAAATGGGGAAATATTTATCTCAAAATAATTGTCTCCCACTACCTTGGTGATGGTGTAAGGCCCTTATTAGAGTGTTTTGAGCTTTTGATGGGCTCTCGTAAGGCATTATTTTTGTAAATGCAACCACGCTTTGTCACCCACGTTAAACTTGTGTGGTAGCTCATGTGGATCATGTCTTTGCTTGAACTTCAAATTAGACTTCTCCAAGATGTTGTTCACCTACTAGAAGATGTGTTGGATGCGTTCAATAAATTTGGTTGCTTTATCAGGCTCAAATAGTACATGTGTGAATTATTTCTGTGTAGTCACATGAGGCATGGAAACATCAATTAAATACAGTGGATGAAATCCTAGACCTGATTGAAAGGGATTACGACCAGTCAAGTTATGGATAACTTTGTTATAATTGTGTTTCACATAAGGAAGGATTTCATCCCAAGTTCATGGATGTTTGGAGTTGTAGATATAGAGTCTTTGAAGTATCATCTTGTTGATGACCTTTTTCTAGCCATTAGTTTGGGGATGGAATGGAGTCGACCTAGTGATCTTCGTGTCTAATAATTTCAAGAGGCTTTGTTACACAATATTTCCACACCTCCCATACTTCCTTGTGACATACCACGAAGTGCCCGAAACATGAGCATCATGCAGTCTAAACATCCAAGTATGCAGCTCAGATCCTCCCTTAAACAAGGATTGAAAAATTCCTTCAGCTTTACCTGAAGGAAATGGCTCTAAAACCCTAATTTTGGCATCATCACCCCCTTTATGTTGGAAATTGTGACGGTCACTAGTTGCACTACAGGAGCCCTGTGATGCCATAGCACTTTTGGCTTGGATACCAGTGATGATCCCTAAAAGGAAATTTTCCCAAAGAATACAAGAAGCTTTGTGATCTAAAGGCTTCCAGAACGATGAGCTGGAGGTTGTTCGACATGGATAAGGTTGAGTTCTCTCAACTTATCCTTTGGTATTATCCCTATGAGCTACCTCCTTGAGATGAGGACTTTCTTCTATCTTTGGAGATATCCTAACTCCCTTTCCCTGCATATATATTCATCCTATCCCATTCCCAAATGGTTGGTCCTTGGCTATTTTAACCCTTATGTTGAGATTGTGCGTACATGCTACTCATTTAGCTTACAGAAAGAGAGCTTGGAGGGCTTGAGCTTGGACTTTTGGACATTCATTCAAGGAGATCTTATTGACATAAAGGCTTGGTTGTGGGCTTCCTCCTTTACTATATTAATATATACAACTGCTAGTTCATTTTCCATAAATGTGTATGTTAATGCATTATTTATCTTAATGCTCCTTGATCTATTAAGTAGGTTACTTTCAATTACACTATTTGTACATGCATTCTTTATCGTGTCTTGATATCTTGTGTAGGCATTAAAACACTGTGAGTAGTAGGATCCAGCTCGTGGTGCAAGCGATTCAATGTCTTCAACAAAGGAGGATATTGTAGAATCAGAATGAGGTAGGCCATCTTCGTCTGCTTCTACTTTGATTGTAACTTAGGAAAGTGTCTAGTAGATTGTCACGTAGGTTTCTAGTCCCACTCATTGGGCTAGAGGGATCTTCTCTATCCTCAAAGAGTATTTCCTAGATAAAAAAATTGGTGACTCCGCTAGGGAAGCTATAACCCTTTCCATCCAATCCTTCACCCTGATTCTATGATGAGTTTGACCAAATGCTAGTTTTTTGGCTTGTTTTCTTCTCTGTAGTTATTTGAAATTACTGGTTATTGCTTAGGGACACTTAGTTTGACTAGTCTTGATTTTTTCTCCTTATTTTACTTGCCCATCATTGGTTTAGTCTTAACAGTTGCAATGCCATTGCCGATTTTTTAATTACAGTCATGTTGATTACTCTTGCATCACCCTTTTACCATTAACAGGAATGATGATACCAAAGGATTAAAATAAAATATGGTTTTCTTCTTGTTCTCGGTCTTTTTTCTCTTTGTCAGTGATTTTCTAGTGTGCCTACAGTGTATTTGTCTTGGCTTTTATGCTTGTATGACTAAAATTATCTCTTGATTTGATTAATGTGTGTTTCAAGCTTGATTTCTTTCTAGAGTTTCTAAGTCACCCTCCACTCATTGATTGGAATGCTTTTCTAAGATTGATTTCTCCTATTCAAGAGTCTTCCTACAATCAAGAAATATTTTACAATTTTATTTTGGTTCATTAGTGTGAAGTTGTTTTCATTAGTATCGAGTCATGTTGATGCTTTGAATATTTCTTTAGTTCCATTGTCAAGCATAGACTACAAATTGTTTTCTTTGGTTGAACTGAAAGAAACTTTTTAATCCTTATGTTTCGGAAAGAGAAAGTGAAAGATTTTATCATTTACATGTTTTTGAGACATTTCTTGCATTCGAAACAATAAAGTGAAAGATATTTTCATTTTCATTGTGTTCATTTCATTTTCCTTTTCTCATTGCATTAGTTTGCATTGTTTAAATCAAAGTGAAATGAAAAATCATTATTGCATCATAGTGGAAGGAAAGTGATTTTCATTTCTATAGGAGTGCATCTGAACATTGCATTTATTAGTATAATGAAATATTAGATTTCATTTTATGTTTAGCATTGGGAAGAATTGTGTTGATGCATTTTTCTTGTTTGATGCATTATTTGGTTGTATCTCTTCCTTTGTTAGTCTAGCCTTCATCGAATGAAAAGTTTTCATTTTCATCATTTAGTTTCATTTTAGGAACATGTGACATCATTGAGCCATAAAATTTGAAACTTAATTGAAGATAAACATAAAATTCACCTCAACTAACCTAAAGAAAATTTGTCAGTTAATGTAAATATTTAGAGGTCTAGGCTAGAGACGTGTTCCAACATCTTTGAACATAACAATTGTCATTAACTGCTTGCAGTGTATCCCGGGGGTGAAATCTCATCCCAATATGGAAGTATATAGAAGATTCTCCAGTACTTTCAGGTATATCGAAGGAACTTGAGTATGATAAGTATATAGGGATGCTCTCATCGAATGGTTCTACATTAGACAATGCTAACACGGACTTGTGCTCCCCATACCATCGTGTATATATTGGGAGACCCCATTACGTTGTTATCCTTCAACCATAGGTAACTGAGTCAGCTACCTTATAAACATGATACACCGAGTGTAGCATTCCAGGAGATTAGCTGTCATAGGTTAAGTCCCTAGTTTTGGTTGAGGTGTATATTGTGGTTCACAGATACTTGGTCAAACCTCTTGCCTAGATTAACCCTTTTGATTTTTATTTTTTAAGTTCTAAAATCAATTAATTGACCTTGAAAAACATATTTCGTGTGGAAATCCTCCTTAGTAGATCTTAGGTTGATACCAATGGCAACATTTCCTGAGTCTACCAATCAAGGAAACCCCTTTGATGGGAATCCTAGTAATTTTCCTTATTTTTTAAATAATGGTGCTTCCTATATGGCAATGTTGTCCCTTCCTGGATTTACCATTGGTTTTCCAGTTTGGTTATTTGCGACCTTGGAGGTTCTGAGTATCCAAACTACTTTTCAACTGAGTTCTCCTCCCCTGAATGAGATCAACCTCATGTTGATTGTAAATTTGACCCCTCACCTTCTTCGCCTATTTCCTCACCTTGTTCTTCCTCTTCGCCTCATGAAAGTCTGGATTCTAGTAACCAAGTAGATAAGAAGAAGAATAAGAGGACAAGAAAGAAGAAGAAAAATATAAGCAAGGTGGCAACCAAGTAGTCATTGATACATATGAAGCTCATGAAGTAAACTCTTTTAAGCAGCCTTAGAAAGTAAAATTCCCTTACATGTTATGTAAGGGTGACCACCCTCTTCGGAATTGTCCTGGTATTCCAAAGGCCTTAGAGGTGTGGTCTACAACTTCACATCAACCTTTGTCACCAACCTCTCAAGATCATACTGGTGATAATCCTTCAACTAGTAACAATAAAGCTCATGGGAAAAAGGAAAAAGTTAAATTTCCTTGTAATTTGTGTGAAGGTAATCATCCCATTCACTTTTTTCCTCTTATGGATGAATCTTCCAAAGATTTGGAAAGCCTTACTGCTTCCCAATCTCGTCTTCTAGCTGTCTATCGAAAGAAATCCCTTAATCCTTCACTAGTTGATCTAGTGATTGATTAAAAGTCATCTTTGGTCAACCCCACTCTCTCTGAAAGTGAGTCTCGTGAGTCTGCTCTTGACCAACCATTGGTCGAGAAAATGGTAGACTTGACTCCACCTTCACCTAACTGTACCTTTCAGATAGAGAGTGAACCCAAAAGTGCTCAAGTTCTTCCCATTTCTTCAGTTTCGAATGAATTGGAGGGAAATGCTCCTATTCCCAAAGTGCATGAGAGAATTTCTCCTATTCCCATAGAGAAATAGGTAGCTCTCATGTTCCTACAACACCCCCTCCAAGTCATTTGGTTACTTCTTTTGATTGGAGTTGGCTTGCAAGATATCGTCTTTCATCTTATGTTCCTTTCAAGATTACAGTACAAGCTTACCATATGGATGTACCTAGCATAGTCATAGATGAGGGCGCCTCTCTTAGCATTCTAACCTCAACTACTTGGAAAGCTTTAGGTTCTCGTCATCTTTTCCTCATCACACAAAATTTGTTAGCTTTTAACAGAGGAACTAGTCAACCGTTAGGGATCCTTCCTAAGTTTCCTATTACTTTGGGAGGAAAGTATTTCTATATAGACGTGATGGTTTTCCAAGTCCCTTTAGATTTTAATCTACTCTTTGGCCGTGACTATGTTTATGTCATGGGAGCTCTTCTTTCTTCTCTCTTTTAAGTGATGTGTTTCACACATGAAGGAAGCATTGTGATCATTGATCAAATTACATTCATTGGTCCTGAATAAACTATCACTCAACCATCATCGATAAATTATTCTCATATGGAAGCAATATCGTCATCGCCAGATGTTCATTACGTGGCCACCTGTTCCATGCCCACATATTTGATGATATAGTAGGTAATGTAGTATGCCATGTACTAGGGCCATTGGAGCCCAATTTTTCATTTGGATCCCTAGACATGTATCCCTTCCAAAGTGTTGTTCTACCATATGATTAGAACCTATTGGAAGCCATGGCCTATTTTGGTATATGATGAAGGGATGGAGAAGAGTTCGTTGTCTTATGTCAAGCTCGTTAAAAAATGAAACAAGGGATATGAGGATAGTTCTTCTACTATGTCAATCTCATTAAAAAATGAAATAGGTCTTCATGAGCACGGTTATTTTCCTATGTCAACCTTGTTAAAAAATCAAACAAATCCCCTTCCAATTTGTCTTTGATTAGATCTCGTAAAATCCCAGTCGAATCTTTCACTTGATCTCGTAAGTGAACCTTAATTCCATCCACTCAAGTGAATGAAATGAATCTTTGGGGGCATGTACATCGAATTGATTCATTATGCTAGGGGCATGAAAACTTATTTGAATCATAGTTATTTTCATTTCAAGCTTATGTAAAAATGAAACCAAATCCAAGAATAGTTTTTTCTCATGTTTTAAGCTTGTTAAAAAATGAAACTATATTCAAGTATATCCAAGCATTTTATTTTCTCATGTTTCAAGCTTGTGTAAAAATGAAACCATTTCTCTTTTTACTTCTCGTGATTTCCATTTTATTAGCCTGTATTTTCTAGGTGAGCGTTGATTTCTTCATTTCATCATCATTGTTGGCACAAAAGAGTCATCAAGGGGAAGACCCTGGGTTCAGGCATAGGAGACCAAGAGTGGTCCATTGTACTCTAGGACAGCGCCGGAATTTTCACCTTACCCCGAAGGGCAAGGAGTCTCAATTGAGGCGCGCCGCGACCAAAAGGGAGAAGGGTTTATCATGGGGTCGAAGGAGTATCCATCGGCTGCAGTCTATCACATACATATATATATCAATTATACAGAAAATAGAGATAACAACATCCTAGGATCATACACATATATCCATTATATAGAAACAAAGATAAAAAATATCCTTGAATCAATCTATGATTTGACGTCTACATGCAACTAAGAGGCTATTCAAAATTTTAATAGACACCCTAAGCACGAGGCCCAAATACATCAGAAGTCACAACCAACATCGGTTATGTCTTATATTAACCTTAACATGAAATATTACATTGTGATGTGGCATTCGCCATAAACATTACATAAAGTACCCGCTCAATCACTCGGGTTGAGATTAGTTCTGTTATCACTTAAGACTACAAGTTCACCTATGTACAAAGATCCATATAAAATTTTTGGTTCAAGTCAATAGGTTTCTAGGTGTATTACTTTGAAATTAGTCTTTTCCAAAGATATTGAGGTAGGTCCTTGTAAAAAATCGTTAGTTTCCATCTCCCATAGCATATCTAGTCTTGATTACATCATTCTGACATTGCACAGTTTCGTAGCACAATATGATTGGCCAGTTTAGCTGCGCAATCATTTTCCACCATTCCTGAGCAGCCATTGCGTAGCGCGGCATGTCATTTCATGATTGCCTGCCCTACGAAATCGGGGATTCGGGTATTTTCTACAGCATATTGCCTTGAAGTGTCAAATCTTGGGGGGTGAGTCATCAAAAACCGTTCAAATGTGTCAGTCGACATCCCATCTAGATCATAATAGGATTCATCCCGCCATTAGAGATAGGATCACACACATGTCAATTATGTTAATCAATCTTATGAGGTAAGGTGCTGCAATTATGTTTATTCATGACTGCATTCAACGTGCCTATTCTATGGTAAGTGTTTCAAAAAACAAAAGGAAGCCGCCCGAATTCTTATTCAAAAGAGAGACTACTGCAAGCGAGCCCGCATTCTGAAAGCCGAAGCTGTTGAGTGAATTGTAATTGCTAATTGAGTTTCTGTGCAAGAATTTTCTGAGAAAGATGGAAAAACGAGAGAATAGATCCGGGAGATGTCTGAGGACTGAACCAGAGGGACTCGACCTCACGCTTAAGGATGAAGGTGTTGCTCGAGCTTTCAAACAGGCCGGTTGCTGGAGGTTCTGTGAGAAACTAAAAGGCGGACACACAGAGGTAACCAAAGCTTTTGCTCTAAACTTTAGCGGCCTGAATTCTAAAGTTGCATTATTAGAATTCCCTGTATCTCCACAAGTTATCTCTGCTGTCACTGAGATCCCAAGGAGTGGTCAGGAGTGGTTTAAAAACTACAAGTTTGATACAACACCATGAAAAGAATTTCTGAAAGAGCAATATGTCAACGAGGACCTTTCTAAGGCAATACCCAAGCATTATATCAAAGAGCATTATGCTCTGCTCCTCACAGCTATTCAGAAGTACCTCACATGTGAGGGAAGGTACACTAAAGTATACTCCCTACCATTTCAAACTTCTGTTAACACTTCACAAGGAAAGACCTCCATAGATATTCCTTTCTATTTGTTTAGGAGTCTAGGCAAAATGTGTGACAAGGTTCAGTATAAAAAGGATAATTATGAGACATCTCTCTTCCATCATGGTTTAATCAAGCTATTGGTGTTAGATAGCCTGAATAAGATCGGGAGGGATTGGGATTCATTCATTTTCATGTCGGGTTTCCAAAGTAAAACCGGTCTAACCCCATTACCAGACAGAGAAAAAGAAGGAAAGACTCAAGAGTCTATAATGGTTGAGGAACCTATACTGGAAAAAATAGTTGAAGAGCCTACAGTGGCTGAGCCTAAGCAGCAGGCTAAAGACCGTAAGAAAACAAAGAATAAATCAAAGCAATCAGGGAAACCCGTAGTCATTAAAGAGACACCAAAACCATCCGAGGAGAAGATGGAATACCAGAAAGTGGCATCCAAGCCAAGTGAAATAGCACAGAAAACCAGGATCAGAACAAGGAGCCAGTTGAGCAAGGAAAAGGGAAAGTCAATTGCAGTAGAAGATAGCCCCATGTCAAAGGGTAGCCTTAAAGATTTGCTAGAAGCAATTGACTTTGAACAAGCCACATCTGTACAGGTGGAGCCCGTGCCAATAGACCTTACACAGTCATCTCCTGACAGCTCTAAGAAATCAAAAGCCTCAAAAAGGCTAAGATTCGAAGAGGCCGGGAAGGAATTCATGGTTAAGCCTCGAAGGCCAATCACTAGAGGTCAAGCACAAGCAGCAGAACAAATCCCAAAGGGTGAGGAGACTGCCAAGGTAATAACAAAGCAAACTAAACCATTGCCTAAGATAGAGAAACCAGAAAGGGTAGAAAAAATAGAGAAGGCAAAGAAGGCAGAAAAGGCAGTGAAAGCAGAGAAGGTACAGGAGACCCAAAGAATAATCTATACCAGAGAGCAGACCAAACAAAAAGGAAAGTAGGTAGCTCAGGCCAAAGAAACAAAGGAGAGCAGAAAGAAAGAGGTAAAGGAAAAGACTCCTTTGGTTAAGAAAGAGAAAACCTCATCCACTAAGGAAAAATGGGAAGCAGCTGACCAGGAGATGGCCAATATAGAAAAGACAGTGTCTGAGATTGCAGCTATGGAGAGTGAACTTGCTAAGCTGAAGGCTCAGCTAGGCAAGTTAGCTGCCAAATGAATTAATTTTCAATATTGCACCAAGTTTTTGTTTCATGTTTCTTAAGTTAATTAATGATATTGAGGCATGTATTGAAGAAAGGATAGTAAGCAATTTTGGGATCAAAGAGGAAAGCTGTAACAGTCTGAAATGATTGAAGACTGTGATTTTGCAAAAAACAGCAGTTTCGTAGCGCGCTACGAAACTGTTGTAGGTGACTGTTTTTAAGGGAAAAATTTGAAAACATTGCTGAGGTCACCAAATTTTGTGGAGAAAGGCTTCGAGGATGGAAAGGGAATCACCATGGTTGCTTAAGCCTTCAAAAGTTGACAAGTGTAAACCTCAATGCATAAAGGTAAGATCTGTTGTTTTTACCAAGTTCCATGAAGCTCCTTTATGACCGCAGAATTAGGGTTTTCTGGTAGGCTCACCAGGGTTTTGAGTTCAACACCTGGCAGTATTCGAAAAGCATCTTTATTATTCAGGCAGAGGGTGTATGGCATGGTCATTAAAGGTCATTAATAGAGCTTAAAGCATATTTTGTTGGAAAAAGAACATGGAGCAAAACAGGGACCGAGAAAACAGAGGATATTTCTGCAACAAATGGTTGAGTCAGCAACACCTTCAGGATCCAAGGCAGCAAGTACAACGAATGCTCCTCAAGATACATTTCAGCTCCTACATGAAGAACACAGCTGTCAGAAATCAGGAGGGAATCAAGCAAACGAGGAGAAAGAAGCAAAATTTGATCAGAACTAGGACTCTTTTGTATTTAAAGCAATACCTCTGTATTTAGTAAATTAGTTTCAATATGGATAAGGTAGTTAATTTTAAGTTTTCGAGCTCCCCTCATGCTGGAGGAGGAGACTCAAGATAGCTTAGCTTTATTTCCTATATATAGCAAGAAATTGGATGTATCAAGGGTTGGAGACTTTTATGAAAAAGACTGAGTTCTCATATTGGTGTATGTAAAGTTTCTTTGACAGTAATAGAAAGCATATTGTTGTTTCTTCCCAAGATTCATCGTGTGTCCCAAATGTTCAGAATGTGTGTGGTTTTGGTTCTATGTATCTTATTTTACAATTCACTAGTCAAGCAATCACTCTGAATTCATCATTGATGCTCAGACTTCCTGTGTATGTCTTGTTGAGTTTGCAGTCCTTCTTAGTTGATGTTTTGGACAGTGAGACACTATATGCCTTGGTTTCTATGATGCAATAATCGCTTGTTTACTGTAGAAATGTTTAAGTCCATAAGCCCAATGGAAGAAGCCTTGATTTTATTTTTCCAACCAGTTTAAAATTCATTCACTGTTATAAAGAGTTAGCCATCTTTTGCTCTTAAATGCATATCAAAACCTGTGAGAGAGCCCTCTCTGACTAGGGAGGCTAACCCTTAGTCTAAAGTCTGGTTTGAAACAGTTGCATGAGATCTCACTAAGTAGCAGCCCTTAGTACATGGTTTTGTGACAACAAGTTCCATGACCAAGTCCCTTGGATCCTAGCTCTCTGTCATTTAGCCTCTGCAACTATGTAACACTTCGCATTTTTTTGGTTGCAACTGACTCCTTCCTCCACTAGATTGTCCAACAACCCTTTTTCCTCTCTGGTCTTCCCCCTTTATGTCCCTCTCGACTTCTTGGACTACCAGTTGTCGCTCGGTTGTTTTCTCCTTTGGCTGCTTTTTTGCCCTCCGGCCTCCTCAACTGCCTTTTCTTTCCGCTGCCACCTTGCCACCACTCCTCTGCAACTGTTCGTTCCACCACCCAACCATTAAAACCATCTATCTCTTTCTCGCCCTTCGGTCAATCAAAACTGGTCAAAACCTTCCAAAATTAAATGAAGGCCAGAATAGGCCCCGACCACAATTTCTTGACTCGTCCCTCAGTCAAGTCATTTTGACCTCTGGCAGTCTTGTTGTTACTATTGGAAATAATACTGAGAGGGGGGTTGAATCAGTATTATCAAATTCTTTTCAATATACCTTCCAGATTTATACTTTAATTTATTCTTCAGATATTGATCATTAGTTTGTATGTCAGTACCATATAACAATGAGCCAGAACAGAAAGACAGTTCATCACCCAAGAACACCAGATTACGGTGGAAACCAATGTGGGAAAACTACTGCTCCATATTCTCTTCTTCTTTCATTGGAAACTCTTTTTACAATATTTTGTATTGGTGCAGTCATTTACCGGTATGCAGGCTGCACCCTGCAGAGAGCTACAACCTCTCTCTTTTCCAGTCTCTCCTGGAAGGGAGCTACAACCCCCTTTGCTCTTTTTACTTCTTTAAGGACCACATTTCATGAATTTTCAAACTGGATCCATGGACATCAAATAATCAACAAGTACATATGAATCAACCAAACTCCTTATACAATCAACAAATGAATCAGCCAATTTCTCAGAATGTTGTAAACAGAAAGGCAATACCAGTAAACTAAACCCAGAATTCTGCAACAAATAGAAAAAAAGGCAGCCAACAAATACTTCAAAGAAAAGTCTGCAACTTGATCAATATAAACCTGCAGATATCCACAGCTCTTCTGTGTCTAAACTGTGCAGATCCGCACCTGATCTTGCTTGTGCTCTGCGTACTTCTGCTCAGATCCGCACCTGCACTATCTGTCTGACAGCATACCTCTGCACTGTGTCTTCTTCTGTGCTGCGTACCTTTCACTGTGCCTTCTGCTTCTCTGCGTATCCCACGCACTGCACCTTCTTCTTCACTACGTACCCCGCACTGCGCCTTCTTCTACTCTGCGTACCCCACACACTGCACCTTCTTCTTCGCTGCGTACCGCGCACTTCACCTTCTTTTGCTCTGCGTACCCCCACACTGCGCTTTCTCCTGCGCTGCGTACCCCCACACTTACAATGTGGATCGCCTGCGAACTTCTGATTAGGGCCAAATTAACAGTCCTCCAATGTGCCACAGTCATCCAGATCCACAGAAATGTTCATCTGCCCGAGAGATCACGACCTATCAATAGATTCGCCTTAAGTTTTCTCCTTGATTTAGATCTAGCTTTCTTAAAAACCAATCACCCAAATTTTCAAATCTTAAGATATTCGAATTTCACAAGTGTATAGCCAAGAGATCTCCTTTCCTTTTTATAGGCAAGCCTTTCACAATACCACGGTCCAAAACCATAATAACACAATACCATGAACCCAATACCTTGGATCAATAGTTTTTAGATGCAAAACCACGGACCGAAACCATAGGATCAAATATGTCAGGCTAAATACCATGGACCATTCATAAAGATTTCCACGTGCACGCGCTTTTCTGCATTGGAGAGAGTGAAACTGGGGTCTGCACCTTCTGAACAGAGCACTTGCGTGTATGTCGACACATCTTGGTTGGCGTACCTGTAGGTCCGCAGCTTCTCATAGGATCACCTGCGGGTATCTCTTTTTCCATGATATTGAGTGCCTGAACTAAGATCTGCCACAAGAGTGAGTTGCCATCAAGTACAACACCTGTACCATAGAGCCAAACCAGAATCATAATGCCAACAATCTCCCCCTTTGGACTTGATGGAAACCTCAAGATCCTCAATGTTATTCTCCCCCTTTGACATCAAGGGCAAAGGGTTATGCTCCCCCTGAGAACATGCTTAGGCCTTTGCTTTGCTGATCATGCTCCCCCTGATAAACCAGATCTGCAAAAGGAAAGAATTATCTGCACGAAGAACCACAGTCCTCCAAACACCATAAATGACCGATAGAGACATATTGCAGCAATATTCAGATCAGCGTGAAGATCTTCTACCATAATGCCAACAATGCATTACATGCTCCCCCTGAACCTATGCCATTCAATCTTCGACCAATCCGCAACCCAGCAAATGTACGCGTATACCCCATATGAAACTTGCGTACAACCAACACTCTCTGAAATAGATGAGATTCAATAATAAGATGATGCATCAACAACCCCCAGCTTTTGCCTGAGGTATTCAAAGGTCTCCCTGGGCAATGGTTTGGTGAGTATATCAGCAACTTGTTCCTTAGAAGGAACATACTCCAACTTGACCTTTTGTTCCAACACTTGTTCCCGGAGAAAGTGATACTTGATCGGTATGTGCTTGGTTTTTGAATGCATGACTGGTTTCTTAGAAATGCTGATTGCACTTGTATTATCACATAAGATGGAGATAGGTGGAGTACAAGTGATTTGAAAATCCTGCAAGGTCTTTATCATCCAAAGAAGTTGAGTGCAACAAGATGCATCAACCACAGATTCCGCTTTAGCTGTAGATAAATCAATCGAACTCTGTTTCTTGCTGAACCAGGATACTAATCTGGAACCCATAAAGAATGCACCACCACTTGTGCTCTTCCTGTCATCCACGCTTCCGGCCCAATCTGCATCAGTATAAGCATGAAGTGTGAGATCTATATCTCTAGGATACCATAAGCCATGGTTTTGAGTTCCTTGAAGGTACTTGAAGATTCTCTTTACTGCCTAAAGATGAGTTTCTTTGGATTTGCCTGAAATCTTCCAACTATTCCCACTGCATGCATGATTTCTGGTCGGGTACCTGTCAAATAAAGTAGACTTCCAATCATAGATCTATAGGTTAGCTGATGTACTGTTGCTGATTCATTATTTGCACTAAGATTGCATCCTGTAACCATGGGGGTACATACTGGTTTTGCATCTTCCATGCCATACTTTTTCATAATCAGCTTGAGGTACTTGGTTTGAGACAAGAAGATACCGCCTTCATTTTGTTGGATTTGCAATCCAAGAAAATATGTCAATTCTCCAAGCAAGGACATTTCGAATTCTTTCTGCATCACCACGGCAAAGCTTTGACTCATAGCTTCTTCATTGCTGCCAAAGATAATATCATCTACATACACAACAAGTATTAGGAATTTTTCATTTTCAATTTTTATATAAAGATTGCTATCTGCTGAACCTTTTGAAAAACCTTGCTGATGAAGTTATTTGTCCAACCAGTAGTACGAAGCCCTTGGAGCCTATTTAAGACCATAAAGAGCCTTTTTCAGTCTGCATACAAGATTTGGATCATTCCCAAGAATGAAACCATCTGGCTGCTCAATGTATACTTCTTCTTCTAAGTATCCACTTAGAAAGGCCGATTTCACGTCCATTTGAAATACTTTGAATTTCTGAAAGCTTGAGAGAGCAAGGAACATTCGGATGGCCTCAAGTCTAGCAACGGGAGCAAAAGTTTCTTTAAAGTCTATTCCTTCTTGTTGAGCATACCCTTTACAGACAAGTCTAGCCTTGTTTCTAATTACTTCCCCATTTTCATTTAACTTATTTTTGAAGATCCATTTTGTCCCTATGACATTCTTATTTTTTGGTCTAGGGACCAACTCCCAAGTGTTGCTCTTTTCGATCTGCTCAAGTTCTTCATCCATTTCCTTGACCCAACATTCATCTTTGCATGCTTATTTTACATTTTGAGGTTCAGTGGAGGAGAGCAATGCCAAATAGATTAAGGCTTCTGCAATTGTTCTTCTTGTTTGTACACATGCCTCCTTTTGCCCCAACATTTGTGATTCTGGATGATTCTTTTGAACATACCTGGAAGGAGTCTTCTCTTCTATCCTTATTTATTCCTTTGGCTCCTCATGGGTTTCTTCTTCATGGGTCTCTTCTTCATCATCAGACTAATTTTGAGGGTAGTCTTCATCCTCTTCGATATTTTCATAATTTACTTGCCTAGGAATGTATCCTTTTTCATCCACCACTACATCAATGTTGTCAACAATTCTTCCAAGTCTTTTATTATAACACTTATATGCTTTGCTGTGGGGAGAATAACCAAGGAGAATGCCTTCATCTGCTCTAGGTTCAAGTTTGCCAAGTTGTTCATCGGTATTTTCAATATAGCATTTGCTTCCAAAAAATTTGAAATGCTTTACTGAAGGAATCTCACCATACCAGAGCTCATGAGGAGTTTGAGTGTTGTTTACTCGGACATTTGTTTTGTTGAAAATAACAACCGCAGCAAATGCAGCTTCACCCCAGAAGGTTGCGGGAGTTCCAGATTCATCAAGCATAGCACGAGCCATTTGTTGGACTGTTCTGTTAATCCTTTCCACCACTCCATTTTACTGAGGAGTCCTAGCTGTAGAGAATTCCCTTCTTATTCCATGTTCTTCACAAAAATCAAAAAATTCATTTGAGGTAAACTCCCCACCTCTGTCAGACCTGAGGCACTTAATTTTGTAATCAGATTCATTTTCCACCAAGGCTTTGAAGGATTTGAATTTTTTGAATGCTTCGTCCTTGTGTTTTGTATGGAGCATGATTGTTCAGAGGTCTTTGTTTCAGCCGGATGTATACCCTAGGAATTTTTGTACACACCTCCACGCGGGGGGGCGCGGGGGGGGACTTGTCCC
>APFE031244234.1:300310-312017 GCA_000404065.3 Pinus taeda
TTTTATCTTATTTTATTTAGTTATTTATTACTTCATGTTTGCCCTACACCCTCTGCTAAATTAGTATAACCAACAGGAATCAAGAAATTTCACATCACCGGGGAAATCCCCAAGAATCTGTCATTTTTCCCAACTTTCGAAGCCAAGCTTAAAGTCTCATCGGTCTGTAGCATAGCCCAAGGCTCACGTTCAAGCTCAGACCTTATCTGCCCCAAAGCAAGCATCCGCTCCCAGTACTCAATGACTTCAGGGATTTCGCAAAGGTGGCCCACTCCCTCCACGCTCACTAAGGTGCACAACCCCAAGCATCGAAATCCTAACACCCCCACCAAAATTCAACTTCCAATCCAATATCAGTGACTCGGCCTCCTCAAGATGGTCCCATAGCCCCTCAAGAGTTATCCATCTAGAGCCATACAAGACAAAGGAACCAATGGCATATGCAGTGTTGATTGAGTCTGTCCCCAGCCCATATGGTGTTACATATTCTCCCTTGCAAGTATGGGCTCCCACAAAATCATCAAATAAACTCGGCCCTCTCAGCCCATTTGTGGAGTCTTTATCAGTCACCACATCTCAACATACAACCACATGTCAATATACCTCATATCATAACATCATGATCCCTATGCATATCATATCCATCATGAGCATACGACATCATTATCATAACAAATAAATAATTAAGCACCACATATGCATCATTAACCTCTCGTCATAACTATATCCTTACCATAACATCATGAATCATCATTAACATGAGAATCATCTCAATACCTATCGAATATAGAACAATAATACACTATAAGCATCCTCATCATGAGTCATTAGAAAAAAAAAATCAATTTCATTTGTTTGTATAAACAATGAAGACCAACTATAAAGTAAGATTGTTTAACATCCATCTACGATCTAGGTTATCTCATGAATACTTTAGTGGTGATTATATTGGGTATATAATCATTCATTGTTATACCATATCTCCTGCAAAATGGGTAGTTGCCAGATCTAAGATTTTGAGCTTGATTTGAGTCTTAGAAAATACTAATCTTCATATTTATTATTGTGTCATGTTCTCATCAAGATACCAATTACTTTTCAATAATCATTCCATATTCTTTCATCTAGAAAGCTAACTATTTACACAGTAAATATAGTCATTTAAACACATCGTTAAAATTAAAATAATCATCATCGTCATCCATATTCAATACTTGTTTGTAACATGTGAGACAACAGCTACATCCCATAAGAGAAAATGACCCTGATTATGTTACAAGATTTTCCACACTTCTTAAACACAAGACTAGATGCCTCCATCTACTAATATTTAATGGAATCACTTTAATTTTTTTTTTGCAGCAATCCCAGTTGTACTAAAATAAATACATCTAGGAAGCAAAGTTCTAACATATTGAATCACCAGGTTGATAGCCACTGACATCTTAATGAGAAACGCAATCCTCCTCAAAATAGTTATTCTTGTAGAAAATGCACATATTCAAGTTTTATTGAAATTAATTTAAAACACAAATTTTCTAAGTAGCTTGGATCTTAACATCATTAACATAAAAGTGTAGTCCAGTATGACTCGATGCCTTGTATATATGGATCTCTTCCCCATATCTGAAAGGGGATTTGTCCTGTAAAACGGACAAAATGCCAAAGGTTCCATTCTAAAAATAGAATCTAAAGAAAATCCCGAGAGATATACTTCAGCATTCTCTGTAAAAAAGGAGTTTGTTAAACCATCTGCTCAAAGCTGAACATACTTCAAGGCAACAAATATTATAAAATTTGCAAATAAGACAAAATATCAGGTTCTGTATCACCAAATGGATTTATTTATCCTCTTAGAGCTGAAATTTGAATAGTGAGATTTAAAATGGCATAAAATCACAAAGAAGGGATACGATAACTCAGTTCATGCTATAAAGCTACATTGTTTGTAGCTCACCATATCAAGAAGCCAACTTCAACATGTCATGGAATTTATTGCAAGTAATCTCACCCGATGTTGTAAAGAATAGACGGGAAGCCTGACTGAAAGACGCTTACATACATCTTCTAACGTGGAAAAGCAGGCCGGCCTTTGACAAGAATTTGATTGTACTCGGGCCTGGATGTCTGCAAAATGTACAAATTAACTTCCTCGACAAAAAATATAAATGCTCCACTATATCGTGAATTGAGATTATCTCCATCTTAGTATAAATAACAATATAAAATATTCTTCACAGGATACTTCCAAATGCCCGAACCTAATAACTGCATTGTAAGTAATCATGCTGAAAGTGCTAAATCAAAAGCTTAAGGATAACAATCATAGATATCATTAGCATCAATGCTTTCTAACCATAATGGTATTTGAAAACTTCCAGATTGTATTGTAAACTGGAATAGTACTTATTGATGAATTGGTAACTTGCAGGCAATCGGGCATCAAGAATCTCTGGTAATTATGCCTCATGACTCGCTCACGTGGCACTACTCAAGAAAAGAAGAGAAGATAACCCATTCAAGCATTCTAGTTACGGAATCCGGAATAGCTATTGGCGTGTATCTAATCTGAATGTAATATTTTCATTACAGAAAAGGCTGAGCCAATCTCATGACTAATAATTTTAATTATGTGAAGTCAGTTCCTTAACAGCAACATCCACACATAGGCCTTAATACTGGAGACAGATATAGCAAGGAGAATCTATCCTCTATCACCTTAGGGAGAAAGAATAAAAGGTATTCATTTTTCCAATGGTAGGACAAGTTGTGTGGTCCTAAGTAGAATAACCATCAAATGATCTAATTGTAGTTTTTAGTTGTAATTAACCCTCTATTTTTTCCAATGGTAAGACAAGTTATGTAGTCCTAAGTAGAATAACCATCAAATAATCTAATTGTAATTTTTACTTGTAAATAACCCTCTATTTTTTCCAGTGTTGTGAAAATCGTGATAATATCACGATAAAATGAAAAAATCGCGATTTTTTCCCTCTTCTGATAACATCGGGATAATTAAACAAAAAAATCGCCCGTTTTTTTTTGCCGATTTTTATTGAAAAAATCACGATAAAAACGTAAATAAAAAAACATATATATATAAGCTTACTAAATATAATTATAACTAAGAATTTCCATCTAATTACCTGTATTACATTTTACTTGTCTTTGTAATATACTTAAACTAGCAAAAGGTTCTAATCGCTGCGGAGCGCGTGAGCTGCGCGACCTAGGAGCTGCGCGAGGAGATTGAAGTTGCAGCCGCCGACGTCCCTCGGCCTCGGGGCCTTGAGGCCTGATCGATCTGGGCCTTGGCCGCTGCCATGGCCCATCCAGATTTTTCCCAGGGGGATTCTGAGAAAGCTTTCTCAGATCTGGTTAAATCTCTCCCCCCTCCCCGTCCCAAGCCTGCAACGTCGAAATTTGTCAAGAAACTGGACATACTTCAGGGAGTTCAGCTGTCGCCAACCCTTCCTCGCATGGCAGCTTTATCTTTAGCTGAAAAAGGACTCATAGGACAATTCACGAGATTATGGCCTTCGCCAAGAACAGTACAAAGATGGGTGGAGCGGAACTGGTCAGATAAAATCCTCGAGAAAATATCAATTCGATTTTGTGGGAAAGGCTACTATACCTTCCATTTCGAATCCAAAGCAGACAAGGATCTCATCTTCAGAAATGGCCCTTACTTCATGGATTCTCGAGGCCTTTATCTCAACAAGTGGACTCCTGACTTTGATCCGGAGCTGGACATACCCAACGCAGTCCCAGTTTGGGTCTGCCTCCCCCACCCGCCTCTGCATTGTTGGGGAGATGATTCGGTCAAGGCGATAGGCAACGCGGTTGGAAAATACATCGACAGAAGTGAACCTAAGGACAACATGCAGGCCTGTGCGAGGATATGCGTGGAAGTGGATCTAGGGAAAGGATTGCCTGAAGCAATCAAGCTTAAGGTGGACGACTTGAGTCACATTCAACAGTTGGATTATGAGCAAATCCCTTTCAAATGCAAGGTATGTCATGAATATGGGCATTTTGCCAATAGGTGTACTAAGGTAACTAATCTTGAAACTGATGATCAAGGCGGACATTGGGAGCCTGTTAAAAAAAGAAATCAAATCCCCCTTCTAAACCTGGTTCAAACCTTGACATTCCTGGATCGTCCACCCAATGCCCTCCTTCCCCAACCTCTATCCCTTCTGGCCTCTCCCAAGATCCGCCAATCCCCTCATCCTCCAATCCCTTTCTTGTTCTTGCTTCAGAGGACCCTTTGCCTGATCTGCCTTCTTCAGACCTTCCAGATCCTCCTCTGATCCCTTTGACCTCCTCTCAACCCTCTCTGGAGGCCCCTCCTTCCAGATCCACCAGAAGCTCCTCTAAAGAAATGGAAACCACAAGTGATTTTCATAAAAAGCCAGGCCCAGGAAGGAAACCAGCCAAGCAACACCGAGAAGAAAGTACCCAGAAGGACATAGCGCTGGGATTTTAAACTCCAATGGAATCCTTCATAACAGGACATCAGGAAAAAGAAACAGCAGGGAAAGATCCTGAGAGGCGAGCACCTCTCCGCCCGAATAATGCCTCATGATGAAAGTTCTTTCATGGAATAGCAGGGGTCTGGGGCACCCCTCCAAAATAACAGCCCTGAGAGATCTTTTTTACAATGAAAGACCTGAAATACTGCTGGTCCAAGAGACCAAACAAAATCAGCAAGAAATGCAAAAAATCATTGATGCTCAAAGGCAATACTTAGGTGCCGTCAGCAGCTCCAGAGGAGCTTCAGGAGGAATAGTAACCATTTGGAACAGTCAGCATTGGAACTGTGATTCAGCTACCATCAATCAAAACTGGATCAGGACCAAATTGGACAGCAAAAAGGAGGATCGAAATCTCACCATATATAATGTCTACATGCCTAACCAATACAGGGAAAAGGAGCTGTGCTGGAAAGAATTAAAGGAAAGCATCGACAGTGAACATACTTCCAACATCATCATAGCTGGAGACTTCAATCTGATTCTCCATGCGAATGAAAAAAGAGGCGGTAACTTCATTCATGACCCCTTCAGAAGCCAGCTGGAGGAAATAATGCAGGAGAACGAAATGGTGGACATCATACCCAAAAATCGAAGATATACATGGAGCAATTGAAGATTGGGAGCTGGCAACATTATGGAGCGCCTGGATAGATTTTTGGTAAATATATCTCTCCTATCCACCTTTGTTGTTGGTTATACTAACATCCTCAGCTCCTCCGCCTCTGATCACTACCCTATCCTTCTCACGCTGGAGCCTCATCACCTCTTGGGTCCGATTCCCTTCAAGTTCAGCTCGTTATGGGTCCATAACTCTTCAGTTAGAGCAATTATTGAAACGGTCTGGAGACAACACATAGAGGGGTCACTCAGCTACATATGGGAGACCAAAATCAGGAATGTCAGAAGAGCGCTCAAGGATTGGGCCAAAAATAGCTATCAGGAGCCAGAAGAAACAAAAAAAAAAAATAAAGCAAGCTCTGGAAGAACTGCAGACTCAAATAGAAGACCATGGGCTCTCCCACCAATACAAAACTCAGGAATGCGATTTTCAGGGACAGCTTATGTATATCAGCAGAGAAGAAGAGATTAAATGGAGGATCAAATCTCGGCAATTATGGTTGAAAGGAGGGGACAAAAATACTGCTTATTTCCACAAACAAGCTACTGCCAGAAGAACAAGGAACAACGTCACCTCCATTATTGACAGTGAAGGCAATAAACATAATAACCAAGAAGATATTAAAAAGGCTGCCTCCTCTCATTTCAGGGACCTTCTCACTGAAAGCCAAGAAGAGAAAGATTATTCAGGCCTGCTCCAATAACTTCCTAAAGGCATTACAAAGGAATTAAACGATACTCTAAATCGTGAAATTGAAGAGGAAGAGATTATAAAAGCAATCTGGACATTGCAGTCAGATAAATCACCTGGGCTAGACGGATTTCCCATCAGCTTCTATAGGGAATATTGGCAGCTGATCAAAAAGGATCTTACAAAAATGTTAAGAGGGGTTCAAAGGAAAGGGAAAATGGGAGGCTTCACCAACTCAACTTTTCTTGCTCTCGTCCCCAAAGAAAACCGACCCACTTCATTCTCAAGATTTCGGCCAATATCCTTATGCAATTCTTCTTATAAGATATTCACGAAAATCATAGCTACAAGACTTAAGCCACTCCTCCCGTCTTTGATATCTGAAAATCAAGGCGGATTTTTGTCCAATAGACAAATTCATGACTCCATAATTTTGGTCCAAGAAGCCATTCATTCAAGTCTATCAAGACAAGAAAAAGGATTTGTGCTCAAACTTGATCTATCTAATGCCTTTGACCGGGTAAGGCACTCCATTTTGTTTGTTGTATTAAAAAAATGGGCTTTGATTCCTCCTTCATCAACACCATAGCTGCTTGTATATCTGGACCTTGGATATCCCCTTTGATCAATGGTCGCCCATGTGAAGTCTTTCAGTCTTCCAGAGGACTAAGGCAAGGCTGTCCTCTATCCACTTACCTTTTCATTCTTATGGCTGAATCATTCAGCAAAGCCTTGGACCATAACAGAAGAGTTGGCCTCATAACCGGGATTAAATATGGGAATGGAGTAAAAAACATCAACCATTCTCAATTTGCAGACGACACCCTTTTGATTGGGGGAGCCTCGACCACCATAGCAAGGCGTTTCAAGACCCTCCTCGACCAATACATGGACTACTCAGGGGGAGCTGTTAATTTCCACAAAAGCTGTGTATATGGTTGGAACATCACCAATCAAGTGGCCCACAGTATAGCCAATGTTTTTGGAGTCACATACAAAATGAAATGGGAGCATTTCTCCTACTTAGGGATGCCTGTGAGTCTGGGGCCTTTAAAAACAGAGACATGGAATGAAATTATAGACAAAGTCAAAAGGAAAGTTCAGCAATGGGGAACACACTAGCTCAACCCGGCAGGTAGGCTTATTCTCCTCAAATCAGGTATAACTTCCCTTCCTCTCTATCGATTTACTCTCTATCAAGCTCCTGCTACTTTCCATCATAAATTGGAAGTCGCCCTTCGACACTTTCTGTGGCAAGGGGGGGAAAAAGAAAAGAGCAGGTTCAACTTGGTAAACTGGAAAAATGTAATTCAATCTCAGGATAGAGGGGGACTTGGAATAAGAGCCCCAAGAATTCTCAACCTTGCCTTTGGGGTTAAAATGGTGTGGAGGCTAATCATTGGAACCACAGCATGGTGGAAACAAGTCATGGAAACCAAATATCTCAACAATCCCAGACAAAGGCTTCTTGACGACAGCATACCCAATAGAGACTCCTCCAAAATTTGGCATTTATGTAAGAACGCTGTTCAAATCCTCAAGCAAAACACTTCGAAAATCCCTGGAGGAGGGGACAGCATCAATTTTGCCACAGATAAGATTATGGGGCTTCAGCCTTTGAACACCATTGAAGAAGCAATCCCCATCATTCTCCTCCTAAACAGCAAAGGCATCCATAAGCTTGGACAAATCTCGAATTGGGATCCAGGTTCTCATGCTTGGATGGGCTGGGCCTTCCCGGAGATCCCGGCATTCCTGGAAGCTAGCTTCACCGCTTTCAAAGCACATCTCCACAACAGAGCACCAGTCAAAAAAGATGAAATCGATGGCCTCTGCTGGGACCCCTCAGGATCAACCTACACCATAAAGTCAGGCCATCATCATATCTGCAACAGCGCCTTCCAGATGCCTCTGTGGAATCACTGGAAAATAATTTGAAAGTCAGAGGCAATATCAAAAATAAAATTTTTCATATGGCTGCTACTAAAAGGCAAAGTTCTTACCGCTGAGAATTTAAGCAAAAGAGGGATCAATGGCCCATCTAGATGTCCTAACTGTTGTACAGCTAAGGAACAATGTTCCACTTATTTATAGATTGTCCCTTTGCCAGAAGATGTTGGATTCAAATGTCTTCCTTTGGCAATATAGCTTGGCAACCTCAGCAAAGCATAGCTGAGACAATTTATGCGTGGAAGAAAAGCTGCCCTCGGAGAGAAAAGCGGAGCAGACTTGTGAAAAGAGTTTAGGACTCCATTCCACATACACTACTATGGAGAATATGGCTGTCCAGAAACAAAAATATCTTCCAAGATAAAGAGCCCAATGTTAGAATTACTTGTAGCAAAGCGCATATCCTGGCTCAGGAGGCAATAGCAATCAAATCTACAGGGAAAATCCAAGCAAAAGATTATGCAATGGAGGAAAGAACCATCATCAATTATATTTTGGAAAGGCAAGGCCAAAACCAGGGGGATCCAACGAAAGGCAGACTAAAACAATCCCAAATCAGAACCTGGGAAATCAGACTCTCAGAACAGGACTTTAAGACTTGGGTCCAGAGCAGCAATTGTAAATCGTTCTATTTTGATGGAGCTTCAAAATCGAATCCAGGTCAAGCTGGAGCTGGAGGAATAATTGTGGATGAAACAGGGGACATCATTTGCAGCTATGAATGGAGTCTAGGGAAAAGAACAAATAATAGTGCTGAGGCACTAGCCTTATATCAAGGTCTTCTTCAACTAAAAAATTTGGGAATTAGAAGAGCTATGATATTCGGGGATTCGGCAATTATCACTCGCCTAATGGTCCAAAACCAGAGTTCACCAAATTGCAATCTTCAACAGATCATAAATCGTAACAAGATCCTTCTTCGAAATTTTGAAGATATAAAATTTTATCACATTCTCCGGACCTTAAACCAGCAGGCAGATATCAGAGCTAATAGTGCATGTGGAAGACCGACGGGTGCTCTAAGATGCAACGCTGTCGATAGTCATCAACTCATACCATGAAAAAGGACCATATGTACAGAGCCTCGCAGAACTCAGTCAAACAAGTGTGCGAAGGCAAAAAACACTCAATGAACAGGACGCCCCCTGCAAACTCAGTGTTGGAATTCAGAATCACTCTACATCAAGTAATAACAATCATTCCATCGCCGGCGGAAGCAGATACGGAACAGGGATGTGTGATCTATCTCAGATATGCGCTCTTCCCGTGAACCATCCCCCCTTCGATCCAAGCCCGCTACAGCTTATAATATCCCCTCTTCACCCTCATCTTAGCATTCTGCAATATTTGTTCGGCATCAAAGACTCTGAGAGAAAGAGCCATCTTGGAGCGCGCGCGTCTCAAATCCTGGGCGACCTGAAAGCACGAGCGAATCCTTCGCCTGCTCGGCTTGCTCCTGTTCTGGTATTGTTCTCTTTAAATATTTCTTATTTCCTGTTAACCCCGTGCATCTTTGTTTTTCTCAGGCCTGTAGCTGCCCGGCGTCTTAGATACGCTGCTCACCTTCACGCCTTCTCGTTCCTCCCTTCATCGCAGCGAGCTCTCCCAAGCTTAATAGCTCTCTCCGCCCCAATCCTCTGTCACTTATTCAAACTGAATTCTTCCCTTGCTGACAAAACAGAGTGGACAGACTACTGCATTAATTTCTCTCCTAACGCTCCCGCCTATCATAAACTTTTTGAATCTGCCCTCCCGCCTCATAACGCTCACAATCCTCTTACCTACCACATCTTCACACCAAAAATGGCACGCAGCGAGGATTGTCTGCATTGTGCAGACTTGCAGGCTGAATTGGAGGAGATCAGAACGCAACAGACTATCCTGGACGAGAAGCATAGGCTCCTGGAATCGAGAGTGGAAGAACAGAATCGCCGCCTTGAAGAACAGAACCGAAGAATAGAAGACCAAAACCGCCTCATGAATGACAAATACAAGGCTGAGATCCAGTTGTTCATGCATAGAGTATCTTCTCTACAAGAGCAGTTCTGGCATCTATCTAACTGTTGTGCACACGCAGAAGAATCCATATCCATCCTTCAGTTCATGATGGAGAAGAGAAATGTAGTGGCAACCAGCTCATCCAGTGTCAAGCAGGAAGCAAGAGACAACCAGCCGGAAGAATCTACAGCCAGACAAATCCAGCATATCATGATAGACTAAATGTTTTGTAAATGTCTCTTTTTGTTATTTACGTTTATAAGAAGCTATAGTAGCACTGTAATAGGCCGTAGTAAAAATAGTAAAACAAGGATCAAGGAGGTAGCTCTGTTTTGTAAACCTCTTGATCAGGACAGCCAATGGCATATCATGTACCTGAGGAGACTGAACTCCCTTAACTTTTTCAGAATCTAATATAGCAGTCGAACTTGTCAAAAAAAAAAATATATATTATATATATATAATATAAAAAATTCACAATTTTTTAAGAAAAAATCGTTGGGGGTCGCGACAGCATGGTTTTATAACATTTTTTTGGGTTTTTTCATATGCTCATTTGGACAGTCGTGCGCGGAGGGAGGAGGAGCTCTTGGAGACCAGGCTGAAGAGGGTTTTTAGCCAAATCTAAGTGCTTAGAGGAGAAAATCAAGAGGAGACCACCGATTTCTCCATAGAAACGGTATGTGGATTAATTTTTTTTTGTTTTCATTGTTTAAAAACATTGTTTTTGTATGTTTTTCATTGTTTTTTGTTGGGAAACTTGGTATGGGCACCATTTTTCTTTTGTTTTCATTGTTTTTAAAGATTTTTTTTGTATTTCTTCATTGTTTTGGGTTGGGTAACTTAGTATGACTATGAGAACCAATTTTTTCTTTTCATTTTTATTAAACATTGTTTATGTTTTTTCATTGTTTTTGCCATTTCGTTGGGTAACTTGGGTTTGGAATGGTTGGGTAATTTGTGTTTGAAACTTTGAACTTTGGAATGGTTGTTTTAGGTTGGGTTACGGGTAACTTGGATTTTCATTGTACATCAATGTAAAAATTAAAAATTAAAATACTAGATTGTAATTTGTAAATTTGTAACTTGTAACTTTGTAAATGCTAAATTGTAATCCTAATCCTTATTTTCCCATAGGTTCACAACTACACCAAAACACCATTCAAGACTTCAAGTTTGCAACTTCAAAGTTCAAAAACAAACATGCCAAGGAAATTGGATCCTTTCTGGGAATATGGGGTACCTGATTCTCTGAATGATAGAATAAACTTGAGTTGCAAGTTGTGTGGCCACTCTATGTCCGGGGGGATGTACAGGTTGAAGTTTCACCTTGCACAAGTCCCTGGACATGATGTGGGGCCTTGTACAAATACAACTCCTGAACTTATCCAAAGATCCATGAGAGCATTGGAAACTTTAGAGCGGACTAGAGAGGCCAAAGAAGAACTCAAAAGGCAACTAAAAAGGTCAGCTGAAGGAAGTGGGCCAGGTGGCACTGGTTCTACTGCAACATCAACCAATCCGGTAGCTGCATCATCATTTTTTGTTCCTCGAACCACACCTGGTTCACAGCCATCTATAGGTTCAATGCTAAAAAGAACTGAGAAAGAAGAAGCTGACAAGTTGCTGGCAAAATTTGTCCTCTGGAGTGATATTCCTTTCAGCATTGTAAGAAATAATCCATTTTTCCAACCTGTTGTTGATGTTATTTCCAGTGTTGGCCCGGGTACAAAATCCCTTCTTATCATGATTTCAGAGGCCGGATTCTTCAAAATGAAAAGCGTGACTGCACCCAAAGATTGGAGGATTTTAGGGCATTATGGGCACAAACAGAATGCACTGTTATGTCAGATGGTTGGACTGACCAAAAGGGGAGAACCCTTATAAACTTCTTGGTTAGTTGTCCCAAGGG
>APFE031244236.1:12252-42936 GCA_000404065.3 Pinus taeda
TTAGAGTTATAATTAGATTAGAACTCTTTAGAACTTCTGTTAATGGTTGTTGTATTAAATAAGTTTGTTAAAAATAGATAAGGGTCATTAGTGACAGTCATCGAGCTCCCCTCATGCTGGAGGAGGAAGCTCCAAGTAGTTAGAGTTATGTTGCTATATATAGTTGAATTATCTAGGTAACAAGGGTTGGATATTTTGAAAAAACAGAGTATTGCTTAGGGCTTGTGTAAAAACTCAGTTTGGTAATATAATTTGCTGCTTATCTTCTCAGGATTCTTTTAGTGTTTCAAATGCTCAAGATATGTGGTTTTGTTTTGTGTTATATGTTTTTACAGTTGTATAAATACACAATCACTCAGAATTCACTTATGCTGCTCTGACTTCCTGTGTGTATTTGTAAGCTGAGGTTCTTATGAGATGATGTTTTGAGTATTTAAACATTACATGCCCTGACTTCTATGCATGAGCAGTCTTATATTTTACTGGATATGATCAACTCCATAAGCCCAATGGAAGTCTTTGAAATGTTTGTCCAACCAACCTGTTTATTAAATTTACTTTACTAGAGTTAGCCCTCTTATCAGCAAACAAAGTCAATAACTTTTTTGAGAGAGCCCTCTCAGGCTAGGGAGGCTAATCCTTAGTCTAAAGATTGGTCTGAAACAGTTACACAGAGTCTATCTGATTAGCAGCCCCTTCAGTGCTGGATTTTGTGATAACAGGCCCAATTCTAACTTATTGATTATCTAGAGGACTAATGGATTTGGTTGCACTACTTCAGACATAGGTAAGGGTAGAGTGTATAGGAGTCCACCATCAAGTTTGGAAAAATGGCCATCATATTGAGCATTTCTCCCAAGAACGCAAATGTACTCCTCAAGTATCTAGGGGGGCTACATAGCCATCCACCAAAGGAAGTGATGCTTTTCAAGCCAAGGACAACGGATGAGGCATGTGTACAAGCACAATATCTAAAAAAAAAAATTCAACAAGAAAGGGTTGTTGGGGTGTGTTATATCCTTTCCACGACCAGCCTACCTAGTTAACTGAGGGGTTAGAGGGGGGGGTCGAAGCCCCCCCTTCATTGTGCTGATTGTGCAACGGGGGGGTCACAAGGGGTTTGAGGGGGGCGGGTAGCCCCCCTCTACGGGGTTCGGGGCAGTGCCCCGGGGAATTTTTTTTTGGACCCTATATTAGGTGAGGCGAACCTACCTATGGTTTTGTGCATAGTTTTCGCACATGGTTTTGGGCACGATGGTTTTCGGTCCATAGTATTGGATGCTTCGACATGTATAAATATGTATTGTAACATTGAAAGGAACATAATGAAAAATCAAGCTGGTAGTCCCGGTTTTGGGATCTAGGGGTAAATCTCTGTGTATATGTGTTTTATGTGTTATGCTCTCGCATTTTTATTTTTTGTTCTTAGAATTCATATGCAGGTAATTTATGTACGAGGTTGAAACCTACAATGGCATCCAAGTAGTTCCAAGAAAAAGAGCATTAGGAATCTTCCAGGAAGGAGAATAATAAGTGGAAAGGGTGGAAGGATGCAAATCAAGGCCAGGATCCTAGAAACTATTATAACCATTGCAATATTGATGGTGACAATAAGGAAAAATGTTGAAAACTACATTTGGATCTCAATCCAAAGAATTGTAAGAAGGATGCAAAGAAGAATAATATTCTAGCCATGGGTTTCAACAAACACGTTGAAAGTAGATCTGATGTGGATGAGAATATTGTGTGTGCATTAATGCAGAAGGAGGTGAATCTGAGAAGCCTTCATCACTAGGAAGAGAAGGAGATGATAAAACTCTCCCATGTCAAGATCTTGTTAGAATCCCATGCACCCCAGGTCTGGTCTATGATTTAGCTAGAAAACATAAACACACCAAATATTCCTAACTTTAAAAATTTTGCACGATGGAATATATTAACAATTATATCAATGCATAATACACAATAATTATGCCCAAAACATGTTTTCTTATTATTCCTTTAAAAGTAAAAACCATATTGATCCCATATTAGGGATAGTGGTCCTTTACATCTCAATACCATGCTGAATACAATGTCAAATCCTTTTGACCAAACACCTAGGGCATAGGCTTTGTCCTCTAATACTTTCTTGCCCTAATAACAACACCTACAAAACTCTAATACTACTGTAGCAAACTAAGGCATTACCATCACTTCTTAAATTACTCAAACACCAATCAACTTACCTAACAGTATTTTTTATCCTTGTTATAGCATCCATACCTCCTTTTTGATCCACAACAACCCTCTTCTAGCATTCCTATAGCCTCGTCCTAATCCCTTAGGCCTACGACCACCTTTCCTAGCCCTTTTTTGGTCCTTTAGCACACTCAACCTTCTTTTTTAGCATGCAAACCCTTGACATAGTCACTTATAGAGCAACAACTCTCTCATTTTGGTTATGCCCTCCCTGTCTTACCCTTGAACAACTTCCTATAGGTGTGTATAGGCCTCAACCTTGACCTCTTGTTCCAACCCTAACATACCAACCTATAATGCCCTAATAGGCTTGCGACCTCCTCCCTAGCTGTGACCTCCTTTAGCCCTCCAAAATAACCTTACTCGGCCTCCTTCCAACCACATAAAATAAACCTTGCTTCCTCCTTGGATGTGGTTTACTTATTATGATTTTTTGGACATCTTTAACCTTGCTTGATTGTCCTTCCATTCTTCTCCCATGTGCCCATTTGCTTCCTATGGCTAGGTCACATTTAGCCTCTCACAAGAAGAATGGTCATTGATATTCTTGTCTCTAAGCCTCTCCATTAGCTCCTTATTTATACGTGTCCTTAGGTATCTTAGGAATCCCTTTTTTCCTTAAAGTAGCCTCCAACACCAACCTTAAAATTAAATTATAATTTCCTTGGCTTCAAATACCACTCACTTGCAATCCAAAACCTTGAATTTGGGTGCAAATCCCACACACTCTTTGTGGGTGTTTCCCTCTCACAATTCTAGTACCATGCACATGCTAGAGTACCTCCCAATGCTACCAAATTTCGACACTCCCTCTTAGAAAAGGAGGTACTTCCATTCCTTGGAAGTCTCATTTTTTTTCCAACACGACAACACAATCCTCTTCCGCAACCATTCTCCAAAATTCATCATAAGTTTCAGATTTCATCATAGAAGTGAAACCTATTGTAAGAACATAATCCTTCTTGCAATTTTCCTTGCTACCAGAATCCTCCTGCTTCTTGCTTTCTTGATAGGCCTTTAAGCCATTCCATGGCTCCTTCTTTTCAGATATGGAAGTATCCTTTCTTCTCTCTAATGATGCACCCTTCTAGGGTTGTTGATTCTCACTATGAATCGATGAAATCCATCTGAAACTAGATTCCCTATGAATCTTTGAAACCTTCTTCTTTCCTTGGTCAATAGGCTTTCCCTTTAGTTTGTGCATACCATTCTCTCTAACTCCAAGAACCAATCCTAGGATAGAGTTAGATCCATTTGGCTTGAGCATCACTTTTCCATTCAAGAATAGAACATCAAACCCATTTTCCTCAATTTTTGAGACTAAAAGCATGTTTCATCTAACCTACAGTACCAAAAGTACATCTTGGACTTGCCACAATCCACCTAAATCAATCCTGAACAGTACAGTCCCAATTCCTCTGAATGCATGTTGAATCTTATCAGCAATATTCACATGTAGATCAAAGTCCCAGTTGGTCAGGCTCTCAAACACAACTTGTGTTCTTTTCATATGCTTCAAAGCCTTGTTATCTAGGAACCATGTACCCTCACGAATGGTTCTCTTGGAGAAATGAGAGATAAGAGAAAACTCCTTATCAACTGTAACTGGAGCAATCATCACCATCTAATGTTGCTTCTATTTCCTCCTTTCTTCTTATGCAGACATTTTCTCTAATGACCAAAATATTCACATGGAAAGAATTTCACTTTGCTTAAGTCCTTCTTGATGTTTAGCTTCCCCTTTCCCTTCTCCAACTTACTAACGAGGGAAACATTCTTTGTATTAGGACTCTTCTACCAAAGATCCTCATCCCTCGTCCTAAAGTTACTCCTAAATGAAATCATCCATAACCTATTCCAATATGGAATATTCTCTTGTGATACTACTCCTTTGATGAATGTCGTCCACTAATTTGAGAAGCCCTTTAATGCAATCCTCACCAACTTTTATTCTTCCACGTTTTCCCCTATAGTTGCAAGGTCATTATGAATTTGAAAAATCCTTATAATATACAAATTCATGTTCTCCAAACGTGTCATCTTCATGTCCGTTTCTCTATCAATACAATCTTCTACTTTTTGTTCTTGTTCTGAGTAAACGTAGTCAGAGCTTCCCACGTGTTCCATGCAATTCCTTTTCTAGTAATATAAGGTAACAAGTGATCATTAACTCCATCAAGAAATATCAACTTGGAATTTGCATTAGCTAGATTATACAAAGCCAAAGTTATTACATTAGTTGGTGACCAAAGTTATTACATTAGTTGGTGACTTGATCTGGGAGTTGGCATAATCCCACGGACCATTCTCCAAAAACACTAGCTTGATTTTTCCTTCCATGAACTATAGTTAGATATCCCTTCCAACCAATCCTCAAAAACCAAGCCAGAAACCATATTGTCCACTAAATCCTTATCAAGAGACTAGTTTTTAAACCTTCAACAACAAGACAACTTAAACCTTCTTGGAGCTTCCACCCATGCACAATTATGACTTAATTTCCTTCATAGTAGCTTTGACATCATGTTATAAATCCATGCACCCCAGGTCTGGTCGATGCTTTAGCTAGAAAACATAAACACATTGAAAATTCCTAAATTTAAAACAACTTGTACCATCAATTAGATCAATGTAAAGTACACAAGATTTATGCCCAATACTTATTTTCTTATCATTCCTTTAACAATAAAAACCACATGGCTCTTGTACCAGGAATAGTGGCCCTTTACATCTCTATACCATGTTAAATACAATGTTAAATCCTTTTGACCAAACCCCCAAGGTTGAGGATTTATCCCCTAAGCCTTTCCTGCACTAAGTAACAACACCTACAACACTTTAACACTATTCTAGCAAACTAGGGAATTATCAACACTTCTTAAATCACTCAAATACCAATCAACTTACATAGAAATAGATTTTCTCCTTGTTGTAGCAAAAAATCCTCCTTTTTTATCCACAACAACCCTCTTTCAACCTTTCGATAGCCTTGGCCTACTCTCTTAGGCATGTGGCCAACTTTCCTATCCCTTTACCAGTCTTTCAGCACACTCATCCTTATTTTCTAGCTCGTGACCCTTAGCGCAATCCTCTATAGTGATACAAACCTCTCCTTTTGACTGCAACCTCTTTGTCTTACCCTAAACTAGCTTCCTATAGGTTTGACCAAGCCTCAGTGTCTTTTTCCTAGCCTTCGTCCTCTTATTCCAGCCATAACATACCAACGGATGATGCCTTAATAGGCCTGTTACCTCCTCCTTGGATGTAGTATCCTTCATCCCTCCAAAACAACCATAATTGGCCTCCTTCCAACCACAAAAGCTCATCCTTGCTTCCTCCTTAGTTGCAACTGACTTCTTAGGAAATTTCTAAAACTCTTTAACCTTGTTGAGTCGTGCTTCCTTTATTCTCCTACAACTCCTTTTGATGCTTGCAACTAGGTCACATTTAGCCTCTCACAAGAATAATAGTCCTTAATCTTCTTGTCTCCAAGTCTCTCCATTGGCTCCTTGTGTATATTTGTCCTTAGGTCTCTTAAGAAGCCTTTTGGTACTTCAAGTAACCTCAAACACCAACCTTAACATTAAATACAAATTTCCTTGGGTTCAAAACCTACTCACTTTGGGTTTAAAACCCCAACTTTTAGTGCAAATCCCACACACTTGTATTTATGGGTGTTTCTCTCTCACAAGTCTAGCACCAAGTACATGTGAGAGTACCTCCTAATGCTACCCAATTTCAACAGATTTAGGCCAAGAAGACCAAGATATACATGATGTTTGACTCTAGTTCAAAAGATATTCGCATAGTAAAGGATATGGATATCAAGCTTTGATTGGAGGTTTGTGATATTCCTAGCCCATATCCATTGGGTCGGGTAAATAAGTATGCAGAGATCAAGGTAAGAAAACAATAAGATTAAATTTGTTTTAAGTTTTTGTTATTGATGAATTGGAACTGGACATAATACCACTTGACATATGTGATGTGGTGTTTGGAAGTCGCTATATGTATATGAGGAATGGAATCTTCATTCAAAGAACCAACTAATACTTCCTAATCAAGGATGGGAAATCATACATCATCAATGCAATAAAGGAAAATATATATATATATAGATATCTCACAAATAAGTTCTAACCAAGCCAAGAAGTTGATCAGTTTTAGTAGGAAATATGTTTTTTCTTTTCTCAAGAGAAAATCAGTCTAATGATGAATCGGTAAGAGTAAAGTAATCCATAGAGGAGTGTACTAAAGAGCAGAAAAATTAGTTGGAGGAGTTTCTACATGCATACAAAGGAGTGTTCTAGGAGCCTCAATGGCTACCACCCAAGAGGGAAGTGAAGCACAAAATAAAATTATTATCAAACTACTTATTGTTGAATATTTGGTTATATAGATAGTTTGTTTTGGAAGAAAATGAAGTGAAGAAGTAATTGCAATAACTACTACAACAGGGTATGATTTGACCAAGCACTTCACCTTGTGGACCACCTATCATAGTTTTACCAAAGAAGGATGGAACATGATGAATGTGTATTGACTACAAAGAATTAAACAATATTACACTCAAGAATCTATGCACTTTTCTCGAGATCAATGATTTATTAGATTGCAGCACACAAAATACTTCACCAAGTCGAACCTAAAATCAAGATACTGCCAAGTACATGTCAAAGAAGACGCAAATTGGAATACCATCATTAGACAAGGTAATGGTTGTATGAATGTTTAATCATGGCATCTAGTTTATGTAATGCACTAGCTATATTTACGAGACGAATCAATTTGTATTTTATGAACATTCATATTCATTTTTTTATAGTATATTTGGATGATAAATTGGTTTATATATCTACTTGGGAGGATCATATCTCACATTTCATGCAGGTATTAGAAACTATAAAGAATCACTAATTACTCGATAACCTCGAGAAATGTGAGTTTTCTCATTAATCGTTGGTATATTTGGGGTATGTGATCAATGCAGGGGAACTCAACATAGATCCCACGAAGATGGAGGCCGTCATGATATTACCAATTCCTACTAATGTCAGGAAAGTTGGGAGATTTATTTGGGTAGCATAGTGCTTGCAATATTTTGTAGCATGATTTTGAATAGTAGTTGCACCACTCAGTGCCATAACAATAAGTGGTAAGAGATTTGAGTGGGGGAAAGAATCAACACAAGGCTTTTGATGAGTTGAAACATAAGATTAGTCAAGCACCAAATCTAGGCTCGCCAAACTTGTAGAAGCTTTTCAAATTGGAGATAGATGCATGTGGGTTTTCCATGGGAGTGTTTCGCATGCAAGGAGGTAAGTTGGTTTGTTATCATACAAAAATATTTCATGGGGGAGTCTTAAACTCACCTACCTATGATAAGGAACTCTATGCCTTGTGCAATTTGTCAAAAAGTGGAAGCATTGTCTTGTAGACAAGGAAACCATCATCCACTCATATAACTAGCCACTACAATATTTGCAAGTCCATGATAAGCTTCAACAAACCAAACATTACAAGTGTATGGGGTTCCTACAGAAATTTCACCTAGTTATCAAGTACAACAAGGGTGGCACTAGTAACTTGGCATAGATGGTGGCAAGGCTACCACAACTAGGATTATAGCTTTCAAAACTCTTATGCACATGGAGCCATTTACACATGATTCATGCAAATGGGTATACACAAAATATGAGAACTTCAAGTAGGTGTTTCAGTGGTTACAAGGCCAAATTCATGTATGGTGACATCAAAATTGTCTATCACTTGTAAAATGGGTTACTCTACAAGTGGGACAAGCTCTATGTCCATAAAGGTGAAAAATTGTTGCTTATCAAAGAGGCCCCCACCTCTAAGGGTGAAAGACATTTTGGTGTTGTGAAGATAGTTGCTAGCTTACAATTGTATGTGTACGCTTCAAAATGCAAGAAGATGTAGCATTGTATATTAGGGGATACATACTTTGTTGTACCAACAAGCCCAATAATAGAGGCAGGGTATATAATATCCTTTACTTGTACTCACATGATATTGGGAAAGTATCTCCATGGATTTCATGGTTGGATTACCAACAACACGAAAGGGACATGGCTATTTATTTTCAATAGTTGAAAGGTTCAACAAATTGTGTATTTTAATTCCTTGTAAAAATACCATCCAAGGAAACGAAGCAATAAACATGTTTGGGGGCACTTTGTGATATCATGGATGTCAGACCAGGCATTGGTAACTCCACGAATGAATGAATTTCATTAAGAGAGATCAATAATATATACAATTAGAGGGAGACTATTGGAATTCATATTCCATTGTCTCTTTGTCTTCTTTATTCTCTTATTTATATTATTTACAATTTTCCCAATCCCAAAGATTAGATGTCAACATTCCCCCCTTAATCCAAAGGGATGTTGGTGAGTCTAAGCATCATTCTGAATCTTTCAAACTTTTCTCTTCCAAGAGCTTTAGTGAAGATGTTTGCAATCCGCTCATTTGTGGAATAATGGTGTAGGTTAATAGTCTCGGCCTCAACATTATGTTAAATCAAATGATTATTTTTATTGATATGCTTGGTTAAATCATGGAACTTTGGATTCTTGACCAATTTTATTGTATAAGTGTTTTCAATAAATAAAAAAAGGAGTAGAATGCACTTGTTTCTCCTACAAATCTTCCAGAATTTTCTTGAGCCACATAATTCCCTTCATTGCTTATGTAGTTGCCATATATTCTACCTCTATTGTGGAATCTACTAGGACTGGCTATTTGTGTGACCTCCAGGAGCGACAACTCCTGATCCAAGACTCATAACATAACATGAAGTGAATACACCATTTTCTTTGTCACCATCAAAATTTGATTAGAGTATCCAATCAACTTGAAGTCATCCAGTTGTGTATACTTCAGTCCAAAGTCTTGAGTTCCTTCATGTACCTTAGGAATATTTTTGGAGTAAACCAATGACCCTCACAAGGCTTTTGGATAAACTGGGATAGGATTCCAACAACAAATGAAATTTTTGGTCTAGTAGTAGTCAGGTAATAACACTTCCTATGAGATGTTTGTACTTTGTTGCATCCTCAAATTCATTTATTTCCATGGATGTGAAATTTAAATTTTGTTCCATAGGAGTGGTCAAAGGACTTCACTCAACCATGCCAAATTTGTTCAACATCTCTCCAATGTACTTCTTTTGATAGAGGAATATAAACTTCAGATGTTGGGTTACTTCAATACCTATATAGTAGTGAACATATCCCAAATCAGTCATTTCAAAACCTTTCCTCAATTCTTTCTTTATGGATGCAATGTAATTTTCATTTTTCCCTATCATGAGAAAATCATCTACATATGCCACAAGATATACAACATTTTTTCCAACTTTCTTGACAAACAAAGTTGCATCATCAAGATCATAGTGTTTAAAAATTAGTTTCAGAAGATGCTCAGTCAATTTCTCATATCAGGATCAGGGTGCTTTTTTGAGGCCATACAAGGCTTTGAAAGCCTTACATACTTTTTTCTCCTATCCCTTCACAACAAATCCTTCTAGTTGAGATATAAAAACATTATCTTTCATATCCCCATTCAAGAAATTATCTTTTACATCAATTTTATGGACTTTCCAACTGTACTGAGCTTCCAAGGCAAAGAGAGTCTTGATGGTATCCCATTTTTCTATTGGGGGGCGGGGATGTCTCCTCATAATCAACCCCTTATTTATGTGTAAAACCCTTTTCCATGAGCTTAACCACTTGCAACCAATCAGTTTCATTCCTAATGGAGTGCCCACTAGCTTCCAGGTTCCATTTTTTATCAGAGCATCATACTCTTTCTGCATTGCTTCTTTCCATTCATTATGATAAGCAGCTTATTTGAAGGAAGTTGGTTCAAAATATGTAGACAAATTTAAATCACAATAATAAGAAACATCCATATCAACAGTTGAATCAGAATTGTCTACATCACCTCCATTCTATCTAGTTTATCTTCTTATTCCTGTCTTTCCAACCTCAATAGGATGAACACTTTCAAGTGTCTTAGAGAGCCATTTTGGAGGACTTTTCTGAGATGGCTCAAGCTATTCAGTTGACTAAGATGGGGCTGAATGAATATTTATCCTTCCAATTCTCTTAATCACATCACTCAAAGTTTCTTCATGAGCATCATGAGGGGGAGAGAGTGATTCATAAAAGATTCCATAAATTGATCCAGGATATGGATCCCCCATTCAAGATGTGGAATACGATTATCAAATTCTTGAAAAGATTTAGCATGCACGAATTTGTCCAAGTGATCAATCTACAACTCAACAACATTGTCAGTCTTGGAAGATTCAAGAAAAGATCACATCTCTAGATGATATAAACTTCTTATTTACTTCACCATAAAGATGATATGATTTGGAGGTGTCTAAGTACCCCAAGAAGATACATTCGCAACTCCTTGCACCAAGTTTGTTTCTATGTTCCTTAGGTATCAAGGAATAACATGTGGAACCGAAAACCCTGAGATGCCTCACCAAAGGAATGTGGCCATACCACATTTCATAGGGAGTCTTGTTTTTGAAAGCATGATATGGACACCTATTCTTAATATACACTACACATAAAACTACATCAACCCAAAACATCAACTTAACATTTTTTAAAAAGATCATTGAATGTACCATTTTTAAGATTATCTTGTTCATTCTTTCAGCTACATCATTTTGTTGAGGATTATAAGGCATAGTTGTTTGATTTTTGATCCCATGTTGGAGAAGATAGTTTTCAAATTATTTTGAAGTATACTCCATTCCATTATCAGTATGAATAGAGCCAATATGATATTGTGTATCATTTTCAATCCATGCATGAAAGTTTTTGAAAGTTTTAAAAGCTTCAGATTTGTTATTCAATAGATATACCCAACACATTCGGATGTAGTCATCAATAAAATTCATCATGTATTTATTACCATTTGCTGAAGGAATAGGCATAATGCCACACAAGTTATAATGAATCATTTCAAGCTTTCTATGTGCTCTAGAATGCAAATCATGAAATGATTGTTTGTTGTGCTTTCCTAATATACAAGCATCACATTGCTTAAGTTTCCTAGGAATGGTTGGCAAACCAATAACACCATTTCTCTTTGATAAACAAAGAATGTCATGGTTCAAATTTCAAAATCTAGCATGCCATAAGAGACTGGATGGTAGTGTACCTTCATCATATTGAGAATTGTATGCAAAGTTTGGTGCATGATCAAAGGTTCCTTGAATATTTATAGCTAAAAGCATGTGGAGACTGCTAAATAATGAAAGTTTATAGTTGAAATGATGAAAAATAAATATATAAGTGATGGTTGCATGAAAAACTTGTAAAATCTCGAGATAGAAATAGCACAATAAGAAGAATGCACATAAATAGAAACCAAATAGACATAATAGATATATATTATTTCATTGGCCAAGCCAACCAAACACTAAGACACGTGAAGCATCTTACTATGAATTTCTTCAAGCCTTTAAATAGGATTCATCACATCAAATACCATGGGCCCATAAGCCACCAGTGGTAAACATGTGGATGACCTTATCAAGGTTAATTTATCTTCTCCATGAGCATCTCAAGATTAACCCAACATTTTCCCCTTTAAAATTGACTTAGGAATTCAACTACCCTCCTTAAATTTTATTTATCGGCAATTTGGGAATACAAAATTCCCCCCCACTCCCCCCCGCCAACCCTATCACTTAAGTTTACATGAATGAACTTTCAAACCAAGGGTGCACATGCCTATATGCCCATTTACATGTGATACAATATAACTCCATAAAAAATGTGTACAATTGTATGACTGATAAAATGATGCTTGAAGCATCTACCTACTTCTTTTTCCACATTCTTCTCTACTCCAAATACACTAAGCTAATTAAAACACTCATTCATTGAGTACTTCTTCCTTAATGTGGTTTTTCCAATGTTCCACTTCAATCCTTATAATGTGTTTCCATGTTACATTTACCATAGTTCATATACCCATGAACCATTATTTAATTTTGTGTCTCCCATGCTCAGAGCCAATATCATAAGTCGGTGGTTTGCAGATAGAACCAAAAACTACACTAGGTGTTGAAAATGCAACAAGAAAATCCTAATTTAATTTATCCTTGAATTAAATTGGGAATTAAATTGTAATTCCACATCTCATGACAACTTGTAATAGTTAACTAAGTTAATTTGACTTAGTTAGCTCATTTAATTCAAGTTGAGGGTTTAACTAGAGTCATGTAGAGTGTCTCCTACCATTAGAAACACTAGTTGAGTTTATTTTGAGTTGTAATTATTTAATTCAGTCCAATTGAGTTAAATTTGGTTAAACTAGTTCTAACTAATGAAGGAATTAGTGGGAGATCCAGTAGTGAGGTGTAACTTACTTAGTGAGGTGTAACTTACTTAGTGGGGTGTAATTTATTGTAGTGGGGTGTAACTTACTATAGTGGGGTGTGACTTATTGTAGTGGGGTGTAACCTACGGTAGTGGGGTGTAGCCTGCAGTAGTGGGGTGTAACCTGCAGTGATTAGTAAACTGAAGATTCACTCACAGTTAACACATGCGTGTCAAATAAGAGAAAGACCCAGTTGAGATTGGAGTTCAGGGATAATGTACTATCAGTTGTATAATCATTTGAATTGTACAGGTGGTGCATGCAATCAAAGGAAGGCCTTTGAGGATTCTGCAATTAATAATTGTGGGATTTCCCAATTAAGTATAGGCTAATTACCAAGGGAACAACGTAAGTAAAAAGGAGCTTAGCAGGAAACATAATTGGCTAAGTATTGACTTGAGCTTGTCTGGAGAGTAGTGAGATAGTTAGAGATAGTGCAGAGGTTGCACGAGATTGAGAAAAGCATTGTAATCTTCTCATGTTTTTTAATTAATTCAATATACAAATAACAGGGGTTTTTAGCTGTGGCTTTCCCCAAAAAATCATTGTGTTATGTGTGATTGAATTCTTTCTCTTATATGCTTCGTGATTTAATCGATCATTTATTATTTCTGCTGATGAGTAGAGTATATTCAAGCCAATTGTTTTAGCATATTACAATCTGTAGTTTGAATCTACAAGGAATTTCTACATGGTATTAGAGTTGGAACCATTATAGAAGAGGAGAATACAAGTTTGTCTCTTGTAGAAGAAATCGAATTTGCAGTATCATACTTCAGAGCCAGCAAGATTTTGTTCTACAAATTGAGACCCAAATATGCCCTTGAGGGTAGTTCAAACTATATTTCTTGGAAGGACAGGATGGAGGTAGTGTTGGAAGACAATGGGCTTAAGGAATTCATAAACAAAGATATTCCTAAGCTAATTGATGCTCAGGATCTAGCATAGTGGAGAAAGTGTGTGGAAAAGGTGAGAAGGATTATCCTAGAAGGAGTTCGAGATCATATTGTCTGGGACCTCCATGGTAAATAAACTCCATTTGTAATGTGGAAGGCCTTAACATACCTGTTTCAAAACAACAGTGACCACAGGAAGTTGGCACTGAAGGACAAGCTCAAAAAGATCAAGATGGAGAAGGGTAACTCAATACCGAAGTGCTTGACCAAGTTCACCCAATGTTGGGATGAGCTTGGAAGTGTCAGTGTTACAATTGTTGAAGATGACATGGTGAGCCTAGCACTTATAGGCCTTACCAAGAGCTGGCACAAGTGCCCAGACTCGGTTAATGGGAGGGAGAAGCTACCAAAGTGGGAGTGTTTGTGGTTCGACTTGATACAAGAAGAGATTCATCGAAGCACCAGAGATTGATCCTCATCCAAGAATGATGATGAGGAGAACTATGCTTTAGCTGGAAAGGCGAAGAAATGGAAGGGGAAGTCATCCCATTCCAAATCAGATTCCAGTAAGGGCAGCAAGAAGAAGGACTTGTCTAAGATTAAATGTTTTCACTATCATAAGCCGGGACATGTTGCCACAAATTGTCCACATAAGAAGGCTGGTAAGAAGCCTTCAGGAGGAGCGGCAGGTGAAGCTCTTGCTTCACAATTTGAGCTAGATTTCACCCTCATCGCTTACATGGTGACATCAGTGATGGGTAGTGTGTGGTACCTAAATAGTGGAGCCTCATTCCATATGATCGAAAACAAAGAGTTCTTCAGTGACTTGGAGGAGAAGGACCTCCAGATGCACATTGAGATGGGAGATTATGGGAGGCATAGTGCGACCGACATCAGTACTGTTACCTTTCAGAGGAAGACTGGTTCTCCTGTCACATTAGAAAATGTCATATATGTTCCAAGTTTGAAGAATAATTTGGTTTCAATTGCCACGATGGAGGACCGTGGCTACGATGTGATATTTAGCAAGGGAAAGGCTTTCCCTCATCACATAGCCTTAGGACAGGTGAAGCAAATCAGGGTTTGGGTGAAGAACCTCTACAAATTGGAGGTAGAAGATTGTGCTGCTTTGAGCACAAAAGAAGAGAAGGTGTAGAGCCAAGACATCGATGAGTTGTGGCATAGAATATTGGGTCACTTGCATCATGGAGCAAATTTATACAAGACTTCCCAAGGGTACACTAGAAAAGAGAGGCACATGCAAAAGTTGTACATTAGGGAAGTACACCAAAGCTTCCTTTCATGATAAAGACAGTCGAGTGCAAGCGATCCTTGATAGAGTTCACTCAGATGTGTGTGAATTGTTCTCGGCGGCCTCCATG
Source organism: Pinus taeda (assembly GCA_000404065.3). Taxonomy (NCBI): domain Eukaryota; kingdom Viridiplantae; phylum Streptophyta; class Pinopsida; order Pinales; family Pinaceae; genus Pinus; species Pinus taeda. The sequence goes on from APFE031244236.1 coordinate 27,206, forward strand.
GCCAAGCACAAGTATTATGTAATATTTGTTGATGATTTTTCTCATAAGTGCTAGATTTGCTTTATGCATAAGAAAGATAAGATATTCGCTAAATTTTGTGAATTTAAAGCACTTGTTGGGAAATATACTAGCAGGAAAGTTAAATCTCTCAGAAGGGATAACAGTAGAGAATATGTGTCGAATGAATTCAATAACTTATGTGCATCAGAAGGCATTCGACAGGAGTTAATAACACCTCATAACCCACAACAGAATGGGGTGTCTGAAAGGAAGAACATAATTATTGTGGGAGCTGCACAGGCGATGTTACATGATTAGGGCCTACCGTTTCACTTGTGGCTTGAAGCATGAAACACAACTGTTTATTTGCAAAATATAAGCCCTTATCGAATTCTTGGGATGAGTACACAAAAAGAATATTTTTTAGGTAAGAAACCAAATGTGGCACACTTCAGGATCTTTCGTTCATTAGTCTATTGTCATGTTACCAAGGATGCACAGAAAAAGCTAGAGCCAACAACTGAGTTAGGCATATTTGCGGGTACATTGATACACCTCAAACTATCGGGTGTACCTGCCATCCAAAAAGATGATAGTGGTTCATAGAGATGAGGAGCTATTTGCTCCAAAGGAGGAACCTTAGGATGATGTGGAGCAACCAAATGTCGAGGAGCAGAGAGTGGAAGCATCCACTCTTGTAGAGACTTCTATAGATGGAAGGAAGCACATGAGAGATTAGAGAAACACAACGCAATATTTGTGGCTAATGGATTATGTCGGGTGGAGGGAATTGATTACAATGACATCATTTCTCCAATAGCAAGGTACTTTTCAATTAGATCTATTCTCGCACTATCAGCGCAGATAGGATGGAAGATACATGAGATGGGTGTGAAGACAACATTCCTCAATAGTATGATTGAGGAAGAGGTGTACATTGAGCAACATGAAGGATTTGATACCTTCAATGGAGAGTCGTATGTGTGCAGACTCAAGCGAGCATTGTATGGACTAAAACAAGCACCCCATGCTTGGTACACCAGGATTGACAACTATTTCACTGGGTTGGGCTTCACCAAAAGTGAAGCAGATGTGTACCTTTACTATATTGCAGTTGAAGGTAAATTGTTTATATAGTATTATATGTCGATGATTTGATTCTAATAGGTGGTGAGAAGCTGATAAAATCTTGCAAAGAGGATCTTTTAAGAGAATTAGAGAAGAAGGACCTGGGGCTCATGCATTACTTTATTGGTTTGGAAGTATGGAAAGGAGATGGGGAACTGTTTGTCTCTTAGGGAAAGTATGCCAACAGATATTGAAGAAGTTTCACATGGAGAGAAGTAAACCCATGGAGACTCCTCTAGCAAGTAATTGGAGGAAGGAATATGCTACTATTTATAGACATCTTCTGGGTTCACTTATGTATTTGGTGACCACATGACCAGACATGTGTTTTGCACTCTATTGTAGTAGCTGCAACACCCTCCAAAATTTTGGCTTGCATCCAAATTTCAGAGCCTTCCTTGGTTTTTCCTTTGATGGTTGCAAAAACTCAAGCTCACCCCATGAGCTCTTATGAAGTCTCTTCACCCTTTTTCTTGTTTGATCAGCGATCGTCTTCTGGCATATTGATTACTTTGTCATGCTTGTGATCTTGTTCTACTGAGTTTGAAGTTTTGTCTTTGTGTGCTTGGTTTGTCTTCACTATGAAAACATCTTTCGTACTCACACACAAAGTTGTAAGCACTGTCACACAACTGTTGTCACGGTCATCCAAAGGTCTATCTCAAGTGTCGCACTTGTCGCTCTCAACTCTAAGACAATCTCACCGAGGGAATGTTTTGTCTTATTGTATTGGTGGTATATGTTGTCTCATCGCCAAATATGCTAAGTTTGTGATCACAATGTCAAGTCTACACAAGTTCACTTACTTTCAACACTTAGCCATTTTCTTGAAAGTTTGTCCAACTGGACAACCCTCTTCAACCAGATCTTCACTGAGCTGCACTACGCAGTCTTAGCCCACAATGACCCTACTCTACTGCCTGGAACTAGGTGAGCAGCCTTTCTGCCTTCTAGAATTGCACAGAGACTGCCTCCATGTCCAAACTGAATTGCACATTTCTCAAGCACATTCATCAAGCCTCCTTCTTGTTTATCAGAATCTTGCACTGCTTTGAGACCTAAGTCTTCATTGTCCTCTGAAACTGCACAGACATGTCTAGAAGGCCCTCTACTACCTGTCCTACACTGTTCTCCAAAATTGGGCAGTCACGCTCAGCAGGTCCCTTGCAGCCCTGTCATGCCTTGCTCTTGAAAAATGTGCAGTCATTTCTAGAAGATCCTTTGTTGCCTTGCTATGAACTATTCTCCAAAACTACGTAGACATGCCCACCTGACCCTTTGCTGCTTGTCCTGCACTGCTTTTAGAAATTGTGTAGAACTGCCCAGCAGGTCCCCTGCAGCCCTGTCTTGTATTCCCTCCAAGAACTGCGCAAAAGTGCCCCCTTCAGGGTCCCACCTTGCAGCTACCATTGGTGTCCTTCATCGCACAATTTTGCCTCCAAATGATCACTACGAAGTTTTCCGATAGTGCAGGTTGTCCTCCCAGAGTTCCTCATTCCAGCCTGAGTTGCGCTCTTCGTTGTCTCAGTGAGTTGTCCTCCCTGCTTGTCACCAGGAACACGAGAACAATGCATCATTCTAGACTAGGACATTTGGGATTTGATGGCATCCTGTCATGAGTAAATTATAGGATCAGGTACAATAGTAGATCATGGCGAGACGACAAATGAGATGAAGGAGCGCACATGCTAGAAGACTTGCTTGCAACTAGACGGACGTACCAAGTGTTAGCGCTTGAAATTTCACCTCAGGCTGAAAAAGGTAAACTCCAAGGCAACATCAAACCACTTAGCCTCGTAGCTAGCCCTATGGGGCAGGAGAGGGCTCTCTCTGGTCTATCTCAGCAAAGATCTTCAACGGGCAGAGATAACCAATAAAGAACATTGATTTTAGGCTAGTAAACTGATAAAAAGGTTTGATTTGGGATTTTTTAGGGTTTTGGTGGAAAATTGGGGAAAGGCAATTTTGGGTGCGGGGATTGGACACAGTTTTCGCAGGGGGTTCTTTGGGGCGAGGTAGGAGACTGTATTGATGCCTTTGAAATATTTTGATGGATGAGAATGACTGGTGAGGAGCTAAGGAGAGCAGCAAGCAAGCACCTTGAATTCTCCTTAAACAGCTGAAAACATTAATATTAAGCAAACTTAAAGGCAGAGCATAACAACCATGAATTCTACCTTAACACTTCATTTGCCTAATTTGCAGAAGAAAAAGTAAGAAGATGATTCACATAAAAACTTACAAGTACAAAGAGAAGCACACCATCAATACATGTAACCACAAGAATCCCAAAAAGGACTGCAAAACCCTGGTCTTCCTTAGCCAAAAATTGCAGAGATACAATGAGTAATACAATAGAAGCTTTCTCCCTCAAGAGTCCAACCATGAAAATGACTAAGAAAGTACATAATATAGGCAAGCTAACATATTTCCTTGCCTCTAGGGGTCGAGCTCACTATCCTAGGAGCTGTTTCAACCAATTCCAAACTGATCACTAAAATCTAGGCAGTCAAACAACTTGCCTCTATAAGCTAGGAAACCAATTCATTCATTAAATTTTTGCCTATCTCATGAATGAATCTTCTAGAAGAGATAAATAAGTGTCAAAATATCATAAAATTACATGATTTACATCAAGGAGGATCAAAATTCACTCCAAAAAGTCAAACCTAGTCAAAACTGCGTTTTGCTGAGTTGTAGGCACAATTTCTCTCAAAATTGCCCAAGAGGTCGCGCCCTGATTCTGAAGGGGTCGCTCACATTTGGAGCAGCTTTTGAGGCACTTCCAGGTGTCTAAATGAGGCAAAAGTGGTCTTGTTGGAACGGTCTGGATGGCTACTTTCCAACAAAAGTGTAATTTCTGAATTTGGTGTCCATTTTCCCCTCCAAAATTGCAATCCCCCAAGACTGCTTCCTGTGTGTCAAAAAGGTGGCAGAAAGTCATTTTTTGCTTGGTTTTCTGACCTTCTGGAGGCTCAAAACTTGGTGAAATTTCTTGATCTTCACTGAGCAAGTGTATTTTTGCATGAAAAATCCAAAAATGCAAACTTTTCCTGAAATGGACCTCCCAATCGAAAGGGTCGCGCACGGTGCGCGACCCCTTAGTGAAGAAAACCTGTGTTTTGACCAAAAAATTCATAGATGACCAAAAATGCTCAAATTTTTTTTTGAAATTTGTGTTGGGGTTGAGTCATTTAGCACCATGCTCCTTCAAGGAAGCCTCAGCCAAGATATGGAGGGGATCGGGCCTTTTTCTTCATTTGAGTGCCTTGGCCAATCGTCCTTAGAGCACCTTCATTCTTGCCTTGCATACGTGCATTCGGGCCCAATAGTGGTTCTTCATATTTCGAAGCAGGTCCTTATCTCTATTGGCCTTGGCCAGCAACCTCTCCAAATCAGCATTGACCCAAATAAGCATAGATTCTCGATCTATGGGTGTCAAATCACCGGGTCTCCTACGAGCCAATTCCCGGTCTTCACGAATCCTCAGCTGCTCATAAAGCTCGTGCTCATCCTCCAACTTTTTATTGCGCTGCTCTAAATAGTTGATTACCCATTTTTCCATCTGCAATTTCTTGTGGAGCAACTCATTCTCGGTCCTTTGCTCTCGGATAATCTCCTTGAGCTTTGAGGCAGGGGAGCTATCCTCAATATCAATAATGTCAATATCTGGATCACATGACAATCCTTGCCCAATTCTGGGCTGCTTGCCACTCTCTGATACCTGTGCTATTGTCGGAAACGAGGCCCCTTCCACCTGGTGTGGAGATAACACTCGCGGTGCTGATGAAGAAAGAGAGACCCCTTCCACCTGCTGTGGAGAAAATAATCGCCGAGCTAATGCAAATAAGGCCCTGTGGCCTCTCTGATATGTGACCAATGGAGGAGAGCTGACATGTCTAACTTCTGGGATATCATGCTGCTATGAAGGTCCTCCCTCCTCATGAAAAACCTCCGGGAGTGGTGGTGTCACTGTGAAGAAGTCTCAGGAGATGAAATCCTCCCATGGGATACCCTGCTGGGCCAGCTGATGCATGACCACAAGCTGAATCAAACCATAATGATAGAGGCTCCTATGTTGTTGTGCTAGACTCTTTCTCTGCACCAATGGCACCATCTTCTCAATATTTCGGCACATGAAAAATGGTATGTTCATCATCCGTACCCGTGTGAAATGCATCAACAAGCGAATATGGTACAAAAACAAACGTGAAATCTACCCCTCACAGGTGAAATAGCGCATGAATGAGCCTCATCAAGGGAACATACTCATCCTTCAAAAATCTGAAAGGAAATACACCAGTCATGTACCTCATATATTCAGGTTTAATGTAAGGTTCATACTGAAATCTGTCCAATAGTTTGTGCTTGTCCCATTCTTCTCCAACATTAGGTATCCCCGTTGCTTGAGAAACCATCTTAGGTGTTAATGTAAAATCCACCCCTGCAAGATTTACATGCCTGTCATGCAAATGCAAAACAAACAAGCGGACCAATTCCCTGTGATGCTGAATTTGAGAAATCCTCTTGCAAAATTCATAACATGATAGGTAGCGGAAACATGTGACTGCAAGTGGACAAGCTTGCAAATAGGTCAAAGTGGTGGGCTCCTCTCTCACATGGTGACCACCCTTACCACCCCTCCTCCTTTGTACCTCAACCTCTGAAGCTGACTCATGGTCATCACTTTGCCATAGTCGGTTCGTTTCTGACATGGTTTCAGGAGCAAAGTGGCTGAAATGTACTGCTGCTTCTGCTTTAAAATCTGTTGTTTTAACTGTTTTGAACTGTTGTTTCAAGGGGACAAGTAGCACGAGGGAAATGTTAGGGAAGGGAGACTTGGAAAGGAAATTGGAAAAAATATATGAAACAGGTAGTTTAGAGGAAGAATTATGACATATACATCATCATACAATTTCATTTGCAAGGATGTTATGGGAGGTAGGGTCTAGGGTTTGATTTTTTATTTCTTAATATTTTTGGTAGGGAAATTAAATAATAGTGATAAGGGAGTAAGAAATGGGAAGTGGGAAAATGTAGTAACAATAGGAATGAAAAGGAATATCTTAAAACAGCAAAACAAACCCTAGCAACTTTGATATTTTCAAGCAACAGCACATGGAGTCTTTACTTGCAAATGAAGGCTTTTAAGATATTATCATGATCTTCTTCAAGCTTTAGCAAACCATAATTTATATGATTGAAGGCCTACCTGACCAGCTTGAACAATTTGGGGTCTTCTTGAAGTTTATAAGTAATTGTTGTAGGTGAGCTTCTGAACGGTCGCGTGCAGGACTGAAGGGTCGCACACACCCAAGAGGTCACGCCCTTGTTTTTTTGCAACTGTTGGGACCCCTTGAACGGGTTGCGCCCACCCAACAGGTCGCGCACAACTGTGGAGAGGTCGCGCACAGATCCTCTCTGCAATTCCGCCCAAATGCTCTTGAAAACGATTTGCTCTATTGCTTGAAGGCACAATGAAGCTTAATGGAGGGAGAGAGAGACTTTATAGCCTTGTTTTGAATTTATTTAATGTCAAAACCCTCCTTCTAATGTTTTTCATGACACTTTTCAAACTTTGAATGTTGCTGACTTTTTGGTTTCCTTTTGTGCTGAAATTGGTTGAATTGATGTTTTTTCTTGAAAATTTTTGCAGGGATAGCTTCTGAGGAAACTTGGCAAAGGGAACTAGGGCTACATACTGACTTTTGATGCATTTTTGAACTTTTACAATTTTTACAAAATTTTGAGAAATGACCTTGGCTTTAAAAACAAGGTTTTTAAATCCAAGGTAAAAATTAACTGTACAAGATGAAATCTTTTGAAGAAATACTTTGATAGTTCATCCCTCTGGCCTGCTGGGCATTTATTGACTTTTAAAGACATGACCTCAAAGAAAAATTGGACCTAAACCCTAGACCTAGGACTTTTGACTTTAAGACAAGACAAGTAACCGTGAAAGAGTTTATTGACGGAAACAACTTGATCCAGCAGTGCCAAGAGGGGAATAAAGACACCAGTTCCTCCATCAGGGGTTATGGCATGCCTAATGGAATGCAATGAGATGACACTGATGAGACACCTACTTATGCAAATGCAAAGAGTTTTGATCACTGATGGAGGGCTACTAGACCGACTCTAACATTGGCTCCAATGGGGATGGTAGCTCCTTGGAGGTGCCAAGAACCTTAGACCTCTGAGAGAGCAGACAATGCCCCCATCCATTGGGCAATGGAGTCAAAAACTCAAACTGAAATGCATGACTGAAAACTGATGAATTGACAACACAAATTGACTCTCACTCAACTACGACCTGACTCGATACTTAAACACAACCGACAAACTGGAAATGATGCTCAAAGTGGAGCTTATTCATCAAAACCTACTCTAACAGTTTCATTCATCACCTGATCAAGTGAAATGAAACAACCAGTGCAACCATGTAAGCATCGTAGTTGTTGTTTGATTTCTTCCCACATGCTTTCTGATGCACAGGAAAAGGAAAGAATCGAAAGGGAACTCCCATGACAACCTGGAAGCAGATCCGTTGAATGATATGAATTCTCTATCCGCCTCCAAAAACACTGCATAAGGATCTTGAAGTTCATGCACACTAGGACTTAGCTCATCCAATGGATTACTTCTCTTCTCCTCATACCATGAATGCAAACTTTGATCTGAGCCTTATGACGAGACCTTTGCTGAAAATGACAAAGAAACTGGCTGCCGGATTAAGTTTGTATCAATACATGTTTCAAGCTCACATATAGTCAATGGAGAAAGACTTTGACTGCAAACCTCATCCAAAACATCAGCTATTGGATCATGAAAAACTTGAAAAGACTATTGCAATGTATCCATTGAAAATGTATGACATCCTTCTAGCTGTTCATATTTTTCTTGAGAGATTTTATGAAGATTCTGCCTTATAAACTAAAATGCTTCGAAACAAAAGGGTATAGAATCTTCCTGCATCATCAAATCATGTATTTCATCTTCCACAGCTTCATCAGTAATCTTCGCTTCAATTTCATTTGGTGGCTGCAAATCTGATGCTACAGGCCGCTCAAGAATTTTGTTATCTGTCTCATCCTCAACATTAACACTGAGAGATTGCTGATTTGTTATTGGTTGTTCATTTGAAAATTGACTATGCAATCTACCCTTCAAAAACTGAAATGACTCAAAACAGAATGGTACAGAGTCACCTTGAATCATTACATCATGTGTGTCCACTTCCAAGTCTTCAGCTGCAACTTGACAATCAATGGCTTTCGGGGGTTGCAAATCTAAATAGGAGTAGTCTTGAACAAAATTTTCATTGCTCTCAAGATGATTCAAATCAAGACTTGTTGACATTTGATTTCTGATTGCATGGTAGTTATCTCTGATGAACTGAAACGAATCAAAAAAAAAGGCAAATATCCTTCACTTACTTCAAACTTGGATGCACTTTCCTCATCATTGTCATAGCTGATATGTGATGGCTGAACATTGTATTCAAGCTGCTGAAAATGAACTTTTTCCTCGCACAAACTCGGTGTTGATTCGTCTGCAAGATTAGCTTGTTTTTGGAGAACATAATCATCATCATACTGATCAAATTGAGGAAATTCATCATCAAACATACACATCATATCAACAACTCTCTCTTCTTCACAATGATCTATAAAACAATCACTATGACAACTAGGATCAGCAACCAAATGTTTTGGAGCAGCAACTTGTTCTTCTTCAATCAGCGATCCATGAGCTAGAACATAATCATCATTCCTTGCGTTGATCTTGTCCATCATCTTTTCCACTGCACTTACCAAAATGTCAAGCTTCACCTCTAGAGATGTTGATTCGGCCAGATCTATGTTTTTCATCTCTTCTTCCTTCAACCTTGCCCTTCGGATTAGCAGATGAACCTCTACATTCACTGCACTATTTTGCATCTCGTGAAGCATTGCAATATCCCTTTCTCTCAGCTGAAACTCCATCTCCGAATCAAAGGCACCTGGATAGTGCAAGAGAGCAGATCTAGGAGTAGGCCTTATATCAATTGGGATCGAATAATAAACTTGGTTAAATCTGGCTGAAAACTGTTGTACTATCTCCCCTGGTAGTCTTTTCAGCTGGTTGTACTCTTCTACAATCAAGAAAAGGTTCTGCTCGATCATCCATCTATCGAGAAAAACTTTGACAAACTGCTGGAAATCTGAAATGCTTCCGTCAGGCAGGGCTTTGAACCAACTCTTCACTTTGGCTTGCAAAGAAAGAGCAAAAAGCCTTATACTGACATCTTCTGCATCAACTTCAAAAAGGTCTAGAAAATTCTGAACATTCTGCACATGTTGCTCACCGTTGACATTCTTAATTTCACCATCAAACCTCGGCAAGTATAGATCGTAGTTTTTGGGGAAAGCATGAAGAACAGAAGGTAAAACAAGAGGTTTATACCAATCTGGAATTTTACAAGGTGTAGGCGTATGTACAACAGGTATAGAATCAGTCTTGGTCTTTTGAGGTTCATCAATCTGAAGATGGTCATCACAAAATTTAGAAGAAAGGTCTTGATCAAGCTCAAAGGTATGCAAATCTTTGGTATTCACAATCTTCAAAGGGAAAGAATCAACAGCAGGCCGAGGATCTCTTCTCAAATACAGTATACTTTGCAAAGCCTTCTTGACATTCTTGGGAAAAGAGAAGAAATAATTTATGACAAAGAACAAAATGTCTTGGATGAAATTCCAACTTGAATACCTGATCTGTCCATGTTGTCCTTTCATGTTTTTGCTGGTCGAGATCATCCTCCAGTGGAGTCTTTGGATCTGATCTCGAAAATGATTTAGAGTCGCCAGGTGAATGATTTCAGCCTTTCAAGTGTCTGATTGGTGTCCACCATCAACCATCAGATCTGAACTTGATACATGTACTGGGGTAATTAACAAGTTAAATGTCACGTTTACAAGCTAGACCGGAGATTGACTGAAGCAACGTTTATCTACTTCCGCTAATGCAAAGAAAAAGCGTTTCGAAGGCTACCTGGCATAACTTCGGGCTCCGTCTGTAGCTTATAAAACAAATGACATAAACAAGCAAACCATTTGTTCTTCCCCAGTATGGTCGCCAATATGCTAGCGCTTGAAATTTCACCTCAGGCTGAAAAAGGTAAACTCCAAGGCAACATCAAACCACTTAGCTTCGTAGCTAGCCCTACGGGGTAGGAGAGGGCTCTCTCCGATCTATCTCGGAAAAGATCTTCAACGGGCAGAGATAACCAATAAAGAACATTGATTTTAGGCTAGTAAACTGATAAAAAAGTTTGATTTGGGATTTTTAGGGTTTTGGTGGAAAATTGGGGAAAGGCAATTTTGGGTGCGGGGATTGGACACAGTTTTCGCAGGGGGTTCTTTGGGGCAAGGTAGGAGACTGTATTGATGCCTTTGAAAGATTTGGATGGATGAGAATGACTGGTGAGGAGCTAAGGAGAGCAAGCAATCACCTTGAATTCTCCTTAAACAGTTGAAACATTGATATTAAGCAAACTTAAAGGCAGAGCATAGCAACCATGAATTCTACCTTAACACTTCATTTGCCTAATTTGCAGAAGAAAAAGTAAGAAGACGATTCACATAAAAGACTTATAAGTACAAATAGAAACACACCATCAATACATGTAACCACAGGAATCCCAAAAAGGACTGCAAAACCCTGGTCTTCCTTAGCCAAAAATTGCAAAGATACAATGAGTAATATAATAGAAGCTTTCTCCCTCAAGAGTCCAACCATGAAAATGACTAAGAAAGTACATAATATAGGCAAGCTAACATCTTTCCTTGCCTCTAGGGTTCGAGCTCACTATCCTAGGAGCTGTTTCAACCAATTCCAAACTGATCACTAAAATCTAGGCAGTCAAAACAACTTGCCTCTATAAGCTAGGAAACCAATTCATTCATTAAATTTTTGCCTATCTCATGAATGAATCTTCTAGAAGAGATAAATAAGTGTCAAAATATCATAAAATTACATCATTTACATCAAGGAGGATCAAAATTGACTCCAAAAAGTCAAACCTAGTCAAAACTGCATTTTGCTGAGCTGTAGGCACAATTTCTGTGAAAATTTCCCAAGAGGTCGTGCCCTGATTCTAAAGGGGTCGCGCACATTTGGAGCATATTTTGAGGCACTTCCAGGTGTCCAAATGAGGCTAAAGTGGGCTTGTTGGAAATGTCTGGATGGCTACTTTCCAACCCAAGTGGAATTTCTGAATTTCGGGTCCATTTTCCCCTCCAAAATTGTAATCTCCCAAGACTGCTTCCTGTGTGTCAAAAAGGTGGCAGAAAGTCATTTTTTGCTTGTTTTTTGACATTCTAGAGGCTCAAAACTTGGTGAAATTTCTTGCTCTTCACTGAGCTAGTGTATTTTTGGATGAAAAATCCAAAAATGCAAACTTTTCCTGAAATGGACCTCCCAATCGAAAGGGTTGCGCACGGTGTGTGACCCCTTGGTGAAGAAAACCTGTTTTTTGACCAAAAAATTCACAAATGACCAAAAATGCTCAAATTTTTTTTTTAAATTTGTGCTGGGATTGAGTCATTTAGCACCATGCTCCTTCAAGGAAGCCTCAGCCAAGATATGGAGGGGATCAGGCCTTTTTCTTCGTTTGAGTGCCTTGGCCAGCCGTCCTTGGAGCACCTTCATTCTTGCCTTGTATACGTGCATTCGGGCCCAATAGTGGTTCTTCATATTCCGGAGCAGGTACTTATCTCTATTGGCCTTGGCCAGCAACCTCTCCAAATGAGCATTGACCCAAATAAGCATATATTCTCGATCTATGGGTGTCAAATCACCGGGTCTCCTATGAGCCAATTCCCGGTCTTCACGAATCCTCCGCTGCTCATAAAGCTCGTGCTCATCCTCCAACTATTTATTGCACTGCTCTAAATAGTTGATTACCCATTTTTCCATCTGCAATTTCTTGTGCAGCGACTGATTCTCAGTCCTTTGCTCTCGGATAATCTCCTTGAGCTTGGAGGCAGGGGAGCTATCCTCAATATCAATAATGTCAATATCTGGATCACATGACAATCCTTGCTCAATCCTGGGCTTCTTGCCCCTCTCTGATACCTGTGTTGCTATCGGAAATGAGGCCCCTTCCACCTGCTGTGGAGATAACACTCGCGGTGCTGATGAAGAAGGCAAGACCCCTTCCACCTGCTATGGAGAAAATACTCGCCGAGCTGATGCAAATAAGGCCCTGTGGCCTCTCTGATATGTGACCAATGGAGGAGAGCTAACATGTCTAACTTCTGGGATATCATGCTGCTGTGAAGGTCCTCCCTCCTCATGAACAACCTCCGGGAGTGGCGGTGTCGCTGTGAAGAAGTCTCGGGAGATGAAATCCTCCCATGGGATACCCTGCTGGGCCAACTGATGCATGACCACAAGCTGAATCAAACCATAATGATAGAGGCTCCTATGTTGCTGTGCTGGACTCTTTCTCTGCACCAATGGCACCATCTTCTCAATATTCTGGCACATGAAAAATGGTATGTTCATCATCCGTACCGTGTGAAATGCATCAACAAGCGAATATGGTACAAAAACAAACGTGAAAATCTACCCTCACAGGTGAAATAGCACATGATGAGCCTCATCAAGGGAACATACTCATCCTTCAAAAATCTGAAAGGAAATACACCAGTCATGTACCTCATATATTCAGGTTTAATGTAAGGTTCATACTGAAATATGTCCAATAGTTTTTGCTTGTTCCATTCTTCTCCAACATTAGGTATCCCCATTGCTTGAGAAACCATCTCAGGTGTCAATGTAAAATCCACCCCTGCACGATTTACATGCCCGTCATGCAAATGCAAAACAAACAAGCAGACCAATTCCCTGTGATGCTGAATTTGAGAAATCCTCTTGCAAAATTCATAACATGATAGGTAGCGGAAACATGTGACTGCAAGTGGACAAGCCTGCAAATAGGTCAAAGTGGTGGGCTCCTCTCTCACATGGTGACCACCCTTACCACCCCTCCTCCTTTGTACCTCAAGCTCTGAAGCTGACTCATGGTCATCACTTTGCTCATAGTCGGTTTCGGTTTCTGACATGGTTTCAGGAGCAAAGTGGCTGAAATGTACTGCTGCTTTTGCTTTAAAATTTGCTGTTTTAACTGTTTTGAAATGTTGTTTCAAGGGGACAAGTAGCACAAGGGAAATGTTAGGGAAGGGAGACTTGGAAGGGAAATTTGGAAAAATATATGAAATAGGGAGTTTAGGGGAAGAATTATGACATATACATCATCATACAATTTCATTTGCAAGGATGTTATGGGAGGTAGGGTTTAGGGTTTGATTTTTGATTTCTTAATATTTTTGGTAGGGAAACTAAATAACAGTGATAAGGGAGTAAGAAATGGGAGGTGGGAAAATGTAGGAACAATAGGAATGAAAAGGAATACCTTAAAACAACAAAACAAACCCTAGCAACTTTGACATTTTCTAGCAAAAGCACATGGAGTATTTACTTGCAAATGAAGGCTTTTAAAATATGATCATGATCTTCTTCAAGCTTTAGCAAACCATAATTTATATGATTGAAGGCCTACCTAACAAGCTTGAGGAGATTTGGGGTCTTCTTGAAGTTTATAAGTAATTGCTGTAGGTGAGCTCCTGAAAGGTCGCGTGCAGGACTGAAGGGTCGCGCACACCCAAGAGGTCGTGCCCTTGTTTTTCTGCAACTGTTGGGACCCCCTGGACGGGTCACGCCCACCCAACAGGTCGCGCACAGCTGTGGAAGGGTCGCACACGGATCCTCTTTGCAATTCCGCCCAAATTCTCTTGAAAATGATGTTCTCTATTGCTTGAAGGCACAATGAAGCTTAATGGAGGGAGAGAGAGACTTTATAGCCTTGTTTTGAATTTATTTCATGTCAAAAACCTCTTTCTAATGTTTTTCATGACACTTTTTAAAATTTGAATGTTGCTGACTTTTTGGTTTCCTTTTGTCCTGAAATTGGTTGAATTGATGTTTTTTCTTGAAAATTTTTGCAGGGATAGCTTTTGAGGAATCTTGGCAAAGGGGACCAGGGCTGCATACTGACTTTCGATGAATTTTTGAATTTTTACAATTTTTACAAAATTTTGAGAAATGACCTTGGCTTTGAAAACAGGGGTTTTAAATCCAAGGTAAAAATTAACTATACAAGATGAAATCTTTTGAAGAAATACTTTGATAGTTCATCCCTCTGGCCTGCTGGGCATTTATTGACTTTTAAAGACATGACCTCAAAGACAAATTGGACCTAAACCCTAGACCTAGGACTTTTGACCTTAAGATAAGAGAAGTAACCATGAAAGAGTTTATTGACTGAAACAACTTGATCCAGCAGTGCCAAGAGGGGAATAAAGCCACCAGCTCCTCCATTAGGGTTATGGCATGCCTAATGGAATGCAATGAGATGACACTGATGAGACACCTACTTATACAAATGCAAAGAGTTTTGATCGCTGATGGAGGGCTACTAGACCGACTCTAACATTGGCTCCAATGGGGATGGTAGCTCCTTGGAGGTGCCAAGAACCTTAGACCTCTGGGAGAGCAGACCAGTGTGTTATCCATTGGGCAATGGAGTCATTATTTGAACAAATCGACACAACTCTTGACTCAATTTTCAAACTGAAACTGAACTCAAACTGATTAAATCTCAAGACTGAAATGACTAAAACACTAGCTTAACATAACTTCAAACTAAAGCTGCAATGAAACTGGAATAAGATGCTGCCCTTTGGCTGCTTATTTATTTACAAAATCTACCCTACTTGGCTGTACAAATGATAGATCAGGTAATACTAAAGTGCCAAATTAACCATTCAAGTAAACCTGAAAATGATGCCGCTTTAGAATGCTTCCACCAGGACGGAGATGTTATTGTTGGCAGCTCTTGATGCACGTAATGAGCTTGGTCACGTACAAGACAGCCTGATCTATCAATCAAACTGAAAAATGTGTCCATGTAAGTTGCCATTGGATCGTGGAAGCCAGACTCTGTTGGCTGCCCCAACTCTGCAATACATACTTCCAGCTGCACACTATCAATGTAAACATCTATAGGCAAGTTTGTTATTTCTTGTTTTGATGGAGGAAGGATTTCCAAGAACTTTTTAGGGTCTTGGAAATCATATGACTGAATCTGCTCATCTAGACACAGAATCTCCTTCTCGATTCTTTCAACAATTAACTCGAACCAGGGGAACTTTGAAGATTTCGACCATTGAAGCAAGGAACTGAAAACATCTTCATCAAATTTAGTATCTGCTAACTCATTTCTTATTTCTTCTACAGCTTCACACAGGGTAAGGTTTGCCACATACCCTACCATTGCATGAATGAATCAACAAGCACTAGAATGTCTGGATTGAATTGGAGTCGCCAGGTGAATGGTTCATTATGCATATGTGTCTGATTGCTGTCCACCATCAGCATCAGATCTGCAATTTGAGTTCATGTACTGGGACAAGACAATCAACAAGTCGAATGTTCTTCCCCAGTATGGTTGCCAATATGTTAGCGCTTGAAATTTCACCTCAGGCTGAAAAAGGTAAACT